>JACXGI010002752.1:0-11733 GCA_016801175.1 Esox masquinongy | reverse complement strand
CAATCCAAAGCACACATCCAAATCCACAAAAGCATGGCTTCACCAAAAGAAGATTAACGTTTTGGAATGGCCCAGCCAGAGCCCAGACCTGAATCCAATTGAACACCTGAGGGGTGATCTGAAGAGGGCTGTGCACAGGAGATGTCCTTGCAATCTGACAGATTTGGAGCGCTTTTGCAAAGAAGAGTGGGCAAATATTGCCAAGTCAATATGTGCCATGCTAATAGACGCCTACCCAAAAAGACTGAGTGCTGTAATAAAATCAAAAGGTGCTTCAACAAAGTATTAGTTTAAGGGTGTGCACACTTACGCAACCAGGTCATTGTGAGTTTTTTATTTTTTAATTTTCCCCCTCAAAGATTTCAGTTTGTTTTTCAATTGAATTGTTCATGTTATAGGTCACATTAAAGGTGGAAATAGTTCTGACATTATTTATTTTTGTCTCATTCTTTTATATCACAAGAATCTGGCATTTTAACAGGGGTGTGTAGACTTTTTATATCCACTGTAGCTATGAATGCATGTCATTCCTCAAGTCTTAAATAACCATGTCCATTGATATTATGCATCTCAAACAATAGTTTGCATTCAACTGCCCAATAGGACAATAACAAGATTGACTCAAACCCTTGTCACATACACAGTAGTTCTGTGTTTTACAGATTAGTATATTCATGTGTATATTGGAATGGGTCTTCTGAGATTTGAGGGCCCAATCATTATTTTTATGGCGGCGTAAGTATTACTGCTAGTAAACAAATGCAGACAATTACTATGGCCTTGCTCTAATTGTCTAATTGTGTTGTATATCACTGCATATTTTTCATTTTCATATATTTCTCCATTTCAAACGGATTCCCTGGTAAGTGCCCTCATTACAATGCAGTGATGGCCCATCCTGCTGTGGTGCTCCTTCACATTTATAGAGGCAATACAGGATAATCACACTGTGGAATACTTACAGCCCACCCAAGTTAACCTGTAGTTTCTGGTCTTTCTATGAACCAAATCGGCTACCTGCACACATTACCGATTTGTCTGTGATAGGTAATAGATGTTACTAGATGTTTTTAACACTGGTCCAGTTCTGTCATGTCAAGGCGACAAAGCTGATTTATTACTGTTTGATGCCCATCTCAACTCAGCTTATCAAAGCAGGCGACATATCAGACATATACAATTTACTGTCCGCTCTGAGGAAGAACACAACAATACACTCTTTTTGACTTCGAGGTTGTCTGTTGCTCCCCCTTTCTCTCTCTCCATTCGACCCCAAAGCAGATCACTGCTAGTAATTTAAATTAATTAATTTGTCAGGTGTGAAGCTAAAACCAATTATCTGGGCACACACTTGATTGTCAACAAAGCAGTGTTTGGTTGGGAGAAGAATGGGCAGCTAGTTAAAACGTCCTGCCGTTCGCCCTGCTGGAGACCCAGTGCAATGATGGATGTGGGAGTGTGTGTGTACGCACACACACACACACACACACACACACACACACGTGCATGTGTTCACGCAAATGTGATGTATTGCTGTGTGATGTGTGTGCGCATGAGATCCCAGTAAGCATGCATGTGCATGATGTGAGTGTGTGTGGATGTTATGTTTTTATGAGTGACAACTACATACCAACAGATAACAGGTGATGACCATGATGTCATTCATTTCTCCATTTTGCTATTATTGTTGTTGACACTTTTTGTTCTGTGCTTCTATTTTGTTATTGGTAAGAGAAAAGATGAATTACATATTTTTAAATGTGACAACAACTTAGAAGGACCATGAAGGACTGTTGCAGTACATTTACCACAAAAAGAGGATTTTCCACAACAACTACACAGTAACCTGTTGCTGATCCAAGACAAAATTGTAACATAAATCATTTACTTTCTTCCTTCTCTGTAGCACACATTGACAGTTACAGTAATGTGTCCATCAGTCCACGCTGTAAAAAGTACTCAGCAGTACACAATTCCTGTGCCTCAGCAGAGCTTCAAAACACATAAAAATTGAGATTTTTAAAACTCCAGAGAAAGAGTCAGCGTAGCGGGAAGCCCAATCTTGATTTGCTTTGCACACCTGCTCAGAGAGCCTCAAGTCTGAAATACTCACACATACACGCGCAGCTAATATAGTGTTAGTATTT
Source organism: Esox masquinongy (assembly GCA_016801175.1). Taxonomy (NCBI): domain Eukaryota; kingdom Metazoa; phylum Chordata; class Actinopteri; order Esociformes; family Esocidae; genus Esox; species Esox masquinongy. The sequence continues at coordinate 9,586 of JACXGI010002752.1, read as the reverse complement.
GTATGTTTGTCTTTGCATGCCATCCGGTTGGAGGTGTGTTCACTGTGTGTGTGTGAGACTGCTCCGTGCAAAATGTATATAGCCACTGCTGTGGCCTAAATGTACATTTTGGTTTTTAACTTTAACAAATGCTCTTACCCAGAGCAACTTACTGAGTGTATCCATCTTAGGCTTAGCATGAAAGGGGTATGAGTTACACTAGGAAGTAGGAAAACAAAACATTAACTGAAGGATATCAGTTTCAGCCTAGCTGGAACGTAAAGGCGGTGAGAGATGTTGTTTTAAAAGGGTTTGTGACCACAAATACAGGACGCACTTCACACTGAATGTTTGTGATTATGTAGGAATCTTTACAGCTGTCACTATGGCGGTCTGCCTCCTGCTTAGTGCAAGAGTGATTATACAAATGATTTCACAAAATTGACTTTGAATGTTTTGCTTTTTATCTGCCGCATAGACTGCATGTTTAACAGAGTCAAGAATGTACCGTTAACTTTTTACATCTCAAGCGGTTAGGAGGCTGTTGAGGAGAGCAGGCGCGCGTGTTTCAAAGCAGAGGATCACTGGTTCACACTCACTGTGGCAAGTTTGGCAGCATACTGTGTAGTCATTTTTCAACCGGTTTCTTATATTTGTTTATGGCTAGTAGGCCTTTTACATTTACATAATCAGGAAAACCCTTTATTAATACTAAAAGTGGTCTGAAATTTTTGTCCTATATTTTTACTTGCTGCTGTGGATCGTTCCCTTCTCATGGGATAGCGGCAGATCATTCTTCCCTACAATTTTCAGCTGTCGTCGTTTGTGACATTAATTAATTTGGTGTAATTTAACGGCTGTCTGTGGACGGGGGACCTTACACCTCCTCAGGCCGCCACTCCATGATTGAATTTCACAAAGTTAATCTCTGCCACTCTTAACTTTTCCGCTTCACTTCACATCCCAGGGATAGAAAGAAAAAAAACACTCCTCAAAAACTCAAAGTATCAGCCTTATTCTGGTTACTATCCATCATGGTGGAAGCAGGGGAGGACAGTGAGGGATCTAGCCAGCCAGAATATCAGCCGAGTGGAGAAAGATGACCCTACGGACCAAGCGGTGCATTTCATTATCTCCGTCTCTGTCTTGTCCATTCATTCTTTGGCTGTTGGGCTGGAAGATGGCACAGATCTACTTCATCACATTGCAGAAGCCATGAGGAAAGACAGAGGCCAAATACAGGGCAGGTGGATGCGCGCGCGCGCACACGCACATACATACATACACACATCAGACCAAGCCAATGCCCTGACCTGAGGATGAGATAAGGATAGATTGGACAATGATGGTGAAAGAGAAAAGAAGACCTCGGGTGGCGATACTAAATATCTACCGCACAACAGTTTTGTATGGAATGTTCATCGAGAACTAGCTTTCTAGAATGGCATATTTAGGGACAATGTAGACTGCTGATCGCTGTAGAGATATAACAGCTCAGGTCTAGTAATGGACAGGGGGACAATGGGTCTGTTCGTTTCAACCATTTCCCCTTCCGTCTCCCACAGCACAAATACCTCATGGAGAACCTTGACGTTTATGACATCATGGCTCCAATCCCTCTTCATCTGAACCGGAGCCGTTGCCGTTACACCGGACTCAGGAGTTCCAGCATTACACCCCCCCCCCCCCAAAGGCAAGGCTGGCTAAGCCTGAAAAATCACCTGGCCTTGGCCCCAGTGCAGAGAGGGATGGCTCATTTGGTCAATGCAGATAAAGGAGAAGGATGAACGATTACTGCCAAGATTCACAATTGGCCGCAACTCCTCCTTCCCTCAGTCCTCTACTTTACTCCTCCTTCAGGGAACTATGCGTGACTGACTCCTTCACCCTATTTACCTATCTTTACTGACCCTGTGTCCACACACACACCCCCTGAAGACAGTCTTTCTAAGGTGATTGATTCACTGCAACTGCTACGGTATAATCTGTGTGTGTGTAAGAGAGAGAGAGAGAGAGAGAGAGAGAGAGAGAGAGAGAGAGAAGTATCTGTCTGTGAGATCAGCATTGGTGTAACAGTTTTGCAATATGATAGATGGATTGTTGGTTCTTGGAGGGAGTTTTGGGAGTTGCTTGGGCAGAGAGAGGTGCTCATAAACACACACACATACACACACGAGTACTCCCTTTACAGCAGTAATCACAGTTGGGCCTGGTGAAGGAAGGCAGAGAGAATGGATGGATGGCGGAGAGAAGGGACGGATAGCAGAGAGAAGGAATGATGGGATGGCTGGCAAAGAGAATGGATGAAGGGATGAGTGGCAGAGAGATAGGATGAAGGGATGGAGAGCAGAGAAAAGCAACATTATATCCCAGACTAGAGTTGCCTGGCAACTCCAGTTCATTAGACTGATTCCTATATATATGATTTGGTTTAAGGAGATAAGGATAATATATGGTTTATGGAGAAGGACACATACACACACAAAGGAGGTCCGGGGAACACTTGAATGCCAGTGCGAGATTCCTCCCCCCTCAATGCACTGATGCATTAACAGCCATCCATCAGTGGTCCCATTTAACTCAGGACTCTGTTAAGACCCACCATTGTATGGTTAATGAATCTCACTTGAAGCTGAGGCAAAGATCACTCTCCTGAGGGTGTTTTGTTGGGGTTTAGGGTGGATCCAGATTGATGCAAAATAAAAACAGTGGAGAGTTGATACAAGTTACATTGGTGTAGATTGCACAAAGCTTTACAAAACGTTCAATGTGAATTCAAATCACTGTTCGTTCTAAATAACGGTGCTAAGTAACATGTAGATTGAAACACCACAGTGAGTAGAAGTCACTGTGACATTTATACGGTCAAACTGAGGATCCCCTTGATCCTCTCTATCCAGTCATTTCCTGGCAATGAGTTACAAGCACATCATACACCTTGTTTGACCTACTCTTTGCCTGAACTTGGCCTTGTACGTATGGTAAAGTTCTCCGACAACTTTGGCATTTTGGATTGAAGCGTTTTCGTATTTAAACAAAGAAGGGTTTCTCCCTGTGCGTTGCTCGGCGGAGAGGGGAGTAAAAGGTTACCCACACACTTCCCGTGTCGAGGGAGAGAGAAAGCATGAGAGAGAGTTGGAGGAATGCCACTTGAAATGTAAATCTTAGCTTTACTTCATCCTCCATTGTGGGTGGTTTTCATTATAATATGAAATGTTCCTGATTTAAATGTAGATGTGTGGGTACAAAGAGCTTACCCAATGATACCCTGGGCAGTGCATGCAGAGGCAAAGGTGTATTTAAATCTGAAGTCCTTAACTGAAACAATAACAAAATGTTCGCATCGCCTTTATTTCTGTAAAACAAAAAAACCTGAGGGATTGGTCTGGAGACATGTAACCACTAACATATTTATAGAAACAGCTATGCAGTGAAGTACTAACCAGGCATAATATGAACATGTACAGCTCAGCAAAGAGAAATTACATGACAATTAATAACACACAATTGAAAATCTTGTTCCCAGAAACATTCGCCCAAATTCACTGAAGGCTTGTTGGAAAATTGAATCAAACGTGGCCTTGTAACTGACAAGTATGATGTGAATGGCTCAATCTCCAAACTTGAACAACCTATCGTCTACTATTCATACTTCCCTGTTTGGCTATTTGATTTTTTTTTTTTTTTAAACATGGACATTTCAGAAGATGTGATGGTGCAGTTCTCTCTCAAGCACAAACAAAACAGAGTAACAGCAATAAAGGATACACAGCAAGTTTGTTTGCCAAAGCTAGTCTCCTATGAATAGATTGTACATCTCTTACTAGGTCATGTAGCAATGATGGTAAAAGGTTAAACAGGGCTAATGTTATGACCAAATTACTAATGTGATGACAAATTATTAATATAATGACATTGCTAAAGTGGGCGAATATTATGTGTAAAACAAAGTTGCCGGCATCGTCATGTGTTGAAAATTATTAGACAGAAAGTACTGTTGTCAGTGCCAAGACAGTCAAAAATAACTGATGTTAACTGGCTCATATTTGTAGCTAGCTAAAGATATACCTCATCTAAAATAGGTCTGGTTATATAAAAATGATGAGAAAGGAATGAACTGCTACTCTTTTGTCTTCTTTGGAGATGGTGTCATGTTTAAAGCCTAAATAATGTACTTCAAAAAATATATAAATTTTACTGAACAAATGAAATCTCAGACTCTAACCTCCCATCTCTATTTAATATCAACTCCCTCTTCCCAAGATACACTGCTGCAAAAATACAGTACTGAAACTCAACTTGCTGCCTACAGCTTTATGAGACATACACAGGCAATGCAATTCTGCAATGCAATAATTGGCAGAAGAGCTGCTTTCTTCAGATTTGAACCAATGAATGAAAAAATAATCAGCATTAGCCAACCAGTGTAAACCAGACCTAAATGAGCTGGCATGAGTTTTAGATTACTTTTGATAGAACTAAAAGAGTGCATGTATTCTCGTGCACATAGAAGTTGTAGGAGGTTGGTACAGAGTTGATACTGTGTGCAGCCTCATGACCGCCTATCCATCAATACACAGCATCCAGGCTGTGGTTTTCATTAAAGTCTTTTCTGAAACTAATAAACATAAAAAATAAGACAGGTTGACACCCCAGCTTCCTAGAAAATTGTGTTAGTGCCCAACACAATTACATGCTCAATCCCAACCCTTGACTTTTCATTGCAAACATCCTTAAAATATTTTTTTAAGACTGTTGGAACTAAGAAAAAAATAAATTAGATTAGTTATTTACCTTATACAGTCAACGGAGGGATGTTGGTTAAGGGAACAAATCCCTTGATGTCAGCAGGTGTGGCAGACAGTTGGAAAATAAAACACTGGAAAAATACATGTGTGTTTTCATGTATGCATGTTGAAGAGAGAAAGGGAGAGAACAGAACAGCAACAGAAATATATTGAATTGTTTCCATCCCATTTGTTGATGCAGTGCATGTGTGCTGGAATTTTGTATCTCCTTAATTACTTATTTTATGACGTGTTAATTCCAAGTAATTAATCTTTCAATTAAGTTTATTTCAGTCAATAATGCATACAAGAACCCTACTGGTGAATGATGCGCTGAAAACTCAAATGAGTCATGATCATTCTACAAGCCTCATGTTCAAATCTCGTTCATCATGCATTTATAAGAAGAAAGGGTTATTTGAGGATCCTTTGCTTTAAAACCGTGGGAAAACCCCTATAGGTTCTTCAAGAAAAAAAGGTAAAAGGGTAATTTAAAGTACTTCTTTTAATGATTCCCCAAAGATCTATTGGAAAAAACAAAAATCAACCCCAAAAGGTTCCTTGAGGAAGAATTAGAAAGGGGTTGTTAAGACAAGCAGCCCAATAAATGATTTGTTCTTCAGTTTTTCTGCAGGGGCTCTGTGCATTCTCTGGTTTTATAAGCCTGTGTTCATAAATCATTAATTGATTGCCTTCATTATGACACCAATCCTTCAATTAGTTACAACCAAGTAAAAAATGGATCTATGGCACTTATTGCAGCTATCATAGCTAATGCTCAAACAGACACACCAAGTGTGCTTTAGGTTTGCCAAATAGCTTGCCCATAACAAAAAGTTAACATGATCATTTGTGAAATGTACAGGAACTTGTCAAATCATTTTCTGCATAAAAAAACACAAGAGCTCAAAACCAGACCTATTTTACAAGTGTACTTCGTATTCAGTTATTATTATACATAGTCATACTTTATGGTAGAAGCACCAGCACTCAACAGCCAGCCTAAAATCTATGCATATTTTAAACCAGTTGTATGAAAAACTAAACACTGATTCATATTAGACCATGTACCTCAGGTATGACAACACTGTTTGTGTTCTAATTGCATTGATAAGTGGTTTGTAGCATAAAATAGCTTGTGGCATCTTGGGAGGATGTGGGATATTGCCAATATACCATGGCTAAGTGCTTTATCCAGGCACTCCGTGATGCAGTGTGCCTAAGAACAACTCTTAGCCAAGGTATATTGACCATATACCACACCCCCTCTTGCCCTCATCATAAACTGAGTGGTTTGAAATCTGAATGCTGCTTGGCTGAACCCTGTGTTATGAAAAATAAGTATTACATGTAAGAAAGCAAGTTTATTTATATAGCACACTTCATACATAGAAGCAATTCATTGTGCTTTACAAAGAAAAAGAAAAGAATATAAAAATGCAATAGCATAAAAACAAATACTCAAATGAAAACATTAAAACCACATCATAATAATAAAACACATATTTGCAGAAAGCAAATACTCCTGTATTTCTGTTCAGCTTGTTGTGCCATGACGTGTAAAGGATCATAACGAATGGACGTCAAAATCATCAGGTAACATGATATATGATAAAAATTGTAGAGGCAAAATAACTCCTAATTACTGGTCGTGCTTAACACCACCTGCCATCGTCTGTTGAAAATTGAAGAAGTGGGCTATTATTTGACAAAACACTTTCACTGGTTTTGAAAGTGGAACTGGGTAGCCAAAACGGGTCACAGAATATTCATTAGTGGTGGTGAAACGTACCCCCCCCCCACCCCACCCCACCGCCACCCCACCGGAAAAAAAGATGAATTTTACTATTTGGTTCCTGGACAGGTCTAAAAAAGATGGATGTAAAGAAAGTAAAAAATAAATAAATAAGACGTTGGTGTTAACCATGCTGAAGAAGTCACCCATCTTGGACTTTGAGTTGTCTAAATCCAAAAGGTTAGTGCAGTACCTTGTTAAAGACCATTTAGAGGTGCAATTATTAATTAGCCCAATTCTCAACAGTTTGAATAGGCCAAAACTGTTACCAAAAACGAATGGTAAACGAACGTAAAGTAAATACCTAAAGGGGTCTCAAAGAGACTTTGCATTGTCACGAAAAAGCATTGTGATCTTATGGGTCAATTTAAGGCCGGTTGTTTTGTAAAAGCACTTTGTGACAACTGCTGATGTAAAAACGGCTTTATAAATAAATTTGATTGATTGATTGATTGAATATTTTTCCATTTCCCGTTGTGTCCGTCTAAAGGCTACCTGCAGGACTGTTGTGTGCCGTCGAATGCCACGTCTTCCAGCAGCAGAGACGCTACAACCATTGCCAATTCATCCACTGTGTGAATAAACTGACGCGACTAAATGGGGGCGCACTGTTCCTTCAGTAAAAATCATGCGAACCCGATGTCTATCACAGAGATCTAGACTTGCAACTAGCAACACAGAGTGCCGCGCACACTGCAAATCTTTGCAATACCTTTTCGCGATACAGTAATAACTAAGTTTGTTATAGTTCGCCTCGCTGGCCTTGCGTTGTCTCTCGTCCGTGGCCAAGGTATTGTCTGTGAGGTGGAGCGGAGCGCGGCAGTGCGGTACCGTGTGGTGTCCAGTTTCAGTTCTGAGACCTGAGAAAACTGCGCAGCAGTCAGAGACTGACACGGAGTTACTGGACTTTTTGGATAGCAGAACACTAACTAGGATTACTCTGAATTTACTTTTATTTCGGGAGGGGGGTTTCTGAACCACAAACAACAAGACTTACCTTTTTATTCAGGCAGATTGAGACTTGCAGCTTCGCTCCTGCTAGATGAACGGGAGTAGTTGGGGACTTCACTTGGTAAGTGGTTTAGCCTACATTTCTTGGGTTTTTCATTGCATTTCCATAATTACCTATCTTTGCTTCTTTCCCAATTTGAACGAACTGGTGACTTTGCAGTCTTGAAATCAAAAATACGTCAATCTCTGCAATTTACAGTATTTTATTTCAGAAATAGATTAAACGTTTACACCTGCTCTTTTCTGTCGTTGTGCACAATTCATGCCACACACATTTAATTAATAAATGTAGGGCCATGCACATCTAATAATAACAAGTATATTGCCCGTATGATATTATTCAGACAATAAAAAAATAGCGCGAGGTAGAAGTTTATCGTATCTGAAAGGTTTTATTACCGCTTGGTGGTGCTAACACTGTGACTAATCACTTCTCACGTAATTCATACCATGTAGGCGCATTTGCTCTATGTATATACATTTCCGTCTAAATACTAATTTTAATAAACTGATCTGATAGCTGCTTTCTTTCGGTGTTGTCACATTGTGTTTTGTGCTGTGTAATTTACAGGGATACTGGTCCTATAATTTCACTGTCAGTATACTCTGAACCCTTTTGCTTGTCCGTCTCCTAATCCCATTACAGGTAGAAAAATAAACAGTTAAGCAATTCATCGTAAAGGCTCAATCAGGAGTTGATTCATTCATTTATGTGCCAATATATTTATTATATCATCCATTAATTCCTGAAGAGAATTAGTATTAAATGCATCATAATTGCTTAAACTGAACTGAGTTTAGTTTAACAAATTTGCCACAGCAGAACCCAACATATCAGTTTATTTTTCTCCTGTGTTTGTAAACAAAGTAAACAAATGAAAACTATCTAAAGCCTGAAAACATGGTTTAAACTACGCGTTTCATATACTTTATGGTCTGTCCTTGCATCCATAGCTCTATCTATGGATTTCAGAATGGTTACATTTTCCCAGCTCCACCCCTCAGCCCCTCAGCTTTTTATAGAAACGGGCTGTGGACATGTTTTGTTATTGTTTCAACCGCAGACTCCCACTTTTATTGAGGTGCAGTCACTCATTATTTGGATTTAAATATGTTTGAATTTTTTTTGTGAAGGATCCTCATTTTTTTAATTGACGTCGGGATCAAGTTATTATCCAGTTGGACAGGGGTTTACCAATTCAACAGAAGAGGTTGATGTAAGGTGCTGTTTTGTTTGTGGATTCTCCTGACATAACTCTATTTCTGTTGACTATTTTGACAGTGATTTTGATGACATTGCCAGCAGTGGGTGTTGAGTTCCTTTCATATCCCTTCTGTTGACTTGGGATGCTTCAGGTTTGGCACTTATGCTGTGTGTGCAAATTCTGACCTTGGCAGTCCTCAATAAACAGTACAGTATGCTGCCATCCATTCTAATTCAACACCGCTGATTCTGTTTTACCCATCTATTACGCATCCTAACCTTTAGTTAGTATGAAGGACATTCATATTGACACTGGAATTGGTTACATTAGGCCTGGATTGCCAACACAGAGGCTTAACAGGAAATCAAAGCCAAGGAGAAATGCTGGAGTTTCATTGTCCACACTTGCAGTGCATTTTTCAAGAGAAGCAGTTCAGTTTAACACACTGCGTTTTGATGCAGACTTTTACGTGTGCGAGTGACCTGGTCAATGTGTGAAACCACAGAAATATCACTGTCTAGCTCCTTACATGGTCTCATATTAGCCTCCATCTCTAAATTCTAATGACAGTGTTTGATGATAAGATATCCACTGTGATTACATACCAGAGTTAATATTTTACTCTGGAACTGCTAAAAGCATTCAAGCACCCTCAGACCTTCAGAGAATATGAATGTGACAAAAATTCCTTTTATCACAACCAACAGTAGACTACTAGTTATATATGTATATATACAGCTCTGGAAAAAATTAAGAGACCACTGCACCTTTTTCTTTCCTTTCCAAAAAAGTCAAAAAGGAAGGTTTTG
>JACXGI010002751.1:49697-70031 GCA_016801175.1 Esox masquinongy | reverse complement strand
TAGCGGTAGCATTGAAATGGCCTGAAGAGGTATGGTGCTTACTGCTCCAGTGTAAATTGACAGGAAAAGCCCAAGAGGTTTTGTCAGCGCTACCTCTTCAAGACAGTTTGAATTATGACGTGGTCAAAGCAACTGTTCTTCGTGCCTACGAGCTTGTTCCTGAGGCATATCGACAGAAATTTAGGTCCCATAAAAAGTCATCTACCCAGACTTACGTGGAGTTTGCTAGAGACAAGGGAAATCTGTTTGACAAATTGCTCACTGCTTGTAAGGTGACGGATTTTAATTCTCTTCGGGAGTTACTCTTGTTGGAGGAGTTTAAGAATTGCTAACCCGAACGCATCGTTGTTTACCTAAACGAACAGAAAGTGCACTCACTGTCGGAAGCTTCTGTATTGGCAGACGAATTTGTGTTGACGCACAAGAGTGTATTCTCGGCTCGTATGGAGAGTAGGCCTGCAGAGCCTCCGGCACCTAGCCCTAGTCGACCAACAGTACATCAAACTCGGCTGAAAGACGTACGTCAATGCTTTTATTGTCATCAGCCAGGACATATGGTTAGTGAGTGCTTCCTACTGAAACGCAAACAAGGGACGCCTCTGCGTGCCAAGCCGCCAACAGGTGTTGGGCTAATTCGTACTATTGTTAGGTCAGAGAAACGACAGGTGCCTCATGGCAAATGTGGCTTGATGGTCTCCGTCTCAGATCGCAGTTATGAACCTTTCATATTTGAGGGATTTGTGTCCCTATCAGGCAACGATGTGTCTCAGCGTCCAGTTAGGATCCTTAGAGATACTGGTGCGGCGCAGTTATTCATCCTATCTGACGTGTTGCCCTTCTCCGAAGATACACACTGTGGATCCAGTGTGTTAGTCCAGGGAATTGAAATGGGAATTGTCCCAGTGCCATTGCACTTTGTGAACGTACACTCTGAGCTAGTCAGTGGATTGTTCAGAGTTGGAGTACGTCCTATGTTGCCAGTAACATTTGTAATGGGCAACGATATTGCCGGTGGAAAGGTAATACCCATATTGGAGATGTTGGATAAAAGTGACCAGTCTCTTTCGGAGGAGCTGGCAGAGTTATTCACGTGTTCCCCGCTTGTGCCGTCACACGTGCTCAGGCACGACGAATGGGTGACGTGATAGAATTGTCTAACACTATTCTGTCTGGAGAGTTTGACCAAGAGGATAGCTTGTGTGCTACTTCTGGTAAACTGGTGGGGTCTGAAAAACAGCCCAGGATCGGGAAGAAGAATGTGGACTGTGTTGCTGATTCAATACAGTTACCAGTAACTCGTGAGCAGCTGGTTGCTAACCAAAAGGGTGACAAAAGCCTTGTTAATTGGTTTTCCAGTGATGTCTCAGTGGAGGAGCTTAAGAAGAAAAACATGGCATACTTCACTGATGGTAATCTCCTCATGTGCAAATGGACATCCCATGGTGACGCCGGTGGAGATTGGAATGCTATTTACCAGATAGTGGTTCCTACAGCCTTTCGACAAATTGTTTTATCCCTTGCTCATGATACCCAGTGGTCCGGTCATTTGGGAGTCACCAAGACTTATGATCGGGTGCTGCGACAATTTCTTTTGGCCCGGTTTAAAACAGGATGTGGCTCAGTACTGTCGGACATGCCACACCTGTCAGGTAACTGGAAAACCAAACCAGATTATTCCTCCCGATCCTCTTTGTCCCATACCCGCCATAGACGAACCCTTCAAACATGTGGTTGTTGATTGTGTTGGACCATTACCAAAAAAAAAAGCTGGTAACCAGTTTGTGTTGATGATTATGTGTGTGGCCACACAATACCCAGAGGCCATTCCTCTGCGAAGGATTACTGCTCCGGTGGTGAGCAAAGCATTGGTTAAATTCTTTTCAACCTTTGGGTTACCTAAGGTGGTACAAACTGATCAAGGTTCAAATTTCCTTTCTAAGCTTTTCAAACAGGTGTTAAAGACCTTGTCAATAACGCATCATGTGTCAAGCGCATATCACCCAGAGTCTCAGGATGCGCTTGAACGGTGGCATTAGACCCTGAAGTCTATGCTCCGTAAATATTGTTTGGAATCCGAGAAGGATTGGGATGAGGGAGTTCCTCTAGTTTTGTTTGCTGTCCGTGAGAAAGTACAGGAATCCCTTGGGTTCAGCCCGGCTCAACTAGTGTTTGGACCCACAGTCAGAGGACCTATGAAAGTCCTTAAGGATCAGTTATCAGAAGGATTGTGTGCAAAGGACAATGTGTTAGACTGCGTGAGTCGCTTTTGTGAGCGCCTACATGGCGCCTGTGCACTGGCAAAGGAAGCCCTGTCTTCCTCGCAAAGACGTATGAAACGTCATTATGACAAACATGCTGTTTCTCGTCCTTTGCAGCCGGGTGACCAAGTTCTTGTGTAGTTGCCTGTACCAGGAGCATCATTGTCAGCACGTTTCTCGGATCCTTATGTGATTGAAAGGAAACTAAGTGAAACTGATTACGTGATACAAACCCCTGATAGAAAACGCTAGTCCCGTGTGTGTCACATTAACATGTTAAAAATGTACCACACCAGACCCATCACACAGATAGGCAGTCCAGAGAAGCCGGCAGACACTGCCATCTCCTATATTGCTACAGCTGGTATAGTGAGCGCGCATGTTACTGGTGCTGGCGAAGATGGTTTGGAGTTGTGCAAATTTCAGCAGCAGTGCGCTAGATTGCCCAACTCAGAAACGTTGCTGTCTCTTCGGTCTAGTCTGGGTCATTTAACCGATGGACAGGCAGATGACATTGTGAGGCTGTTACACAGCTTTCTTTGTCAATTTAATGATGTTCCTACATGCACAAACGTGTTAGAGCATGACATTAATTTTGGAAACGCTGCCCCTATCAAGCAACATGCATATTGGGTCAACGCTTCCAAACGGAAGATAATGAGGGACAAAGTAAATTACTTGTTGGAGAATGACCTGGCTATGCCAAGTTCAAGTCCATGGAGTTCTCCATGCATTCTGGTTCCCAAACCTGACGGCACATCCAGGCTATGTACGGATTATCGTAAGGTCAATGCTGTCACAGTGCCTGACTCGTACCCGTTGCCCAGACTGGACGACTGTATTGGCACTGTTGGTGCTGCTACTCATGTAACCAAGCTAGATCTCCTAAAAGGTTACTGGCAGGTGCCGTTATCCCCACGGGCCTCTAACATCTCAGCCTTTGTGACCCCAGACAACTTCCTGCAATCCTCTGTCATGGCTTTTGGGATGCGAAATGCTGGTTGGTTAACACAGTGTTAGCGGGGGTTCCCAACTGTAGTGCCTACATTGATGACCTGATGGTCTGTTCAACAGAGTGGACAGATCACATCCATACACTAGGGATAGTGTGTGAACGTCTAGCAGCCGCTTCTCTTACCCTAAACTTGGCAAAGTGTGAGTTTGGGAAAGCCACTGTTAGTTATCTTGGCAAACAGGTTGGCCAGGGTCAGGTGCGCCCTGTTGATGCCAAGGACTCAGCTATTACTACCTTCCCTGCACCTATTACCAGACGAGAGCTACGCCATTTTCTAGGAATGGTTGGCTACTACCGTAGTTTCTGTAAGAACTTCTCTGCGGTAGTTGCTCCGCTCACGGATTTGCTCAGTCCGGCAAGAACATTTGTATGGTCTACAGATTGTGAAGCAGCTTTCAACACTGCTAAAGCACTCCTGTGTACTACCCCTGTTCTTGCTGCTCCAGATTTCGAACAACCCTTTAAACTAGAGGTAGATGCCAGTGCCAGAGGTGCTGGTGCTGTTCTGCTGCAGGCAGACCAAAGTGGAGTAGACCATCCTGTCTGCTATTTTTCTCGAAAGTTTAACAAGTGTCAGACTAACTATTCAACCATTGAACAAGAAGCTCTTGCTTTGTTGTTAGCTCTGCAGTACTTCGAAGTCTATGTTGGTTCCAGTGCGCTCCCAGTGATTGTGTATACGGACCATAACCCCTTAGTTTTTCTCCACCGTATGTACAACCAGAACCAACGCCTTATGCGTTGGGCACCTGTTGTGCAAAACTATAATTTGGAGATCCGTCACAAAAAGGGTTCTGATAATTTTCTGGCTGATGCTTTGTCTCGTGTTTAGAGATGTATGATTTCTTTTCTATCCTGTGTGGATGCCTTTGCACGTTGAATGGTGTTCTGTATACTTTTCATGTCTTGAGTTGCAAACCAAGGGTGGGAGTGTTACGCATGCAGGTACCCTGTATGTGCGTTTGTGTTTTTTTCCCCTTCTGCCGTTTCCCCAGGTGTCCCTTATGTTCCTGATTGTGCTCGTTGGTGTTTCCCACCTGACAGTCATGAGTGCATCGCCTGACTGCTGAGGTGGACCAATCAGTGGACACCCCTCCTAATTGCACCACCTGTTCCTTTTTCCATTACCCAATCACATCACACATCCCTGGTTTAAATACCCAGTCAGTTGGTTCTCCCAGAGAGACTCTTTTGATTTACCCCACATGGACATAGACACTCTTGAGATACATACACAACCCGTAGGAAAACTTTGTCTAAAAACACTAGTTAGAACTGAGCGGACCACCCCCTGTATTTTTGTATTGGTTAGTAGTCAGCTAAACGGTTCTTGAGGCAGGCAAGTTCAGTTTAGGGGTGTTTTGACTATATTATTTCATTTCTTGGGTTCAGCTCAGTCCCTTTTCCCTACCCCTTTACCGTGTGTTTATAATAAACGTTTTATGTTTGACGGTAGCTTTGGTTGTCTGTGTTGTTTGTTCTCACTGTGCCTTTACACTATACTAATTGGCATGGGTTTTATGTTACGGGTCTCTTTACCATCCACCCAAGACTGCTAGAGTCACAGGGTTTGTAACAGTTGCATTGCACAATGCTGCATTAGTCTCTGTGCTACCCATTTCTTTGTGTAGAGAACAAAAATAAATAAAGCAATATTTACAAACTACTCAAAAAGTGAAACATTATTCACTATAAGTTAGTATCACTTTTATTATTTGAGTTATACTAGCCTTCTTTTATTATTTCGGAGTAACCATAAGTCAATTACTTTAATGAGTTAGGCAGTCCTATTTTACGGTCTTTTCCTTTAAAAAATGAAGTGCTGTAGGGACATTCACCATGAATTACTGAAATATAGTGAAATAAATGTAACCTTTAATTTAGGCGAAATTATAAACAACAATTATAATCAAGAAATTCCATTTATTTTTTTCAAAAGCATGTCACAATTGTTCACTGCTGGTTGAGGGTGCCTTGAATTTTTAAATAAATCACAAACACTGTCACCAGCACAGCACCCCCACACCATCACACCTCCTCCTCCATGCTTCACAGTGGAAACCACACATGCAGAGATCATCCGTTCACCCACTCTGCATCTCACAAAGACATGGTGGTAGGAATCAAAAATCTCAAATTTGAACTCATCAGACCAAATGACAAATGTACACCAATCTAATGTCCATTTCTCATGTTTCTTGGCCCAAGGAAGTCTCTTCATCTTATTGGTGTCCAAAGTAGCTGTTTCTTTGCAGCAATGAGATATGACTGTTACTTGAACTCTATGAAACTTGAACTCTGTGAAGCTTTTATTTGGGCTGCAATCTGATGTGCAGTTAATTGCCGATTTCTGTGGCTGGTAACTCTAATCAACCTATCCTCTAAAGCAGAGTTTACCCTGGGTCTTCCTGTCTTGTGGTGGTCCTCATGACAGCCAGTTTCATTATAGCATTTCATGTTTTGTGAATACACAGAAAATTTCTGGATTGACTCACCTTCATGTTTTAAAATAATGAAGGACTGTCGTTTGACTTTGCTTATTTGAACTGTTCTTGTAATAATATGGACCACTACAGTACTGACCTAATGATGGTCTTCTGTATACCACTACAACCTTGTCACTACATAACGAATTGGCTCAAATGCATTAAGAAGGAAAGCAATACCACAAATGAACCTTTAACAAAGCACACCTGTTAGTTGAAATACATTCCAGATGACTACCTCATGAAGCTGGCTGAGAGAATGCAAAGAGTGCCTACTTTGAAGAATGGACAATATAAAATGTATTTTGCTATGTTCAACACTATTTTGGTTGCTACATGATTCCATATTTGTTATTTAAGCATGTCTTCACTAATATTCAACTTGGAAAATAGTAAAAATAAAGAAATACCCTTGAATCGGTAGGTGTGTCCAAACGTTTGACTGGTACTGTATGTATGTATGTATGTATGTATTTATGTTTATATGTATACCATAAACATACATACACCGATCAGCCGTAACATTATGACCACTGAAAGGTAAAGTGAATAACACTGGTAATCTCATTATCATGGCACCTGTCAGTGGGTGGGATATATTAGGCAGCAAGTGAACATTCTGTCCTCAAAGTTGATGTGTTAGAAGCAGGAAAAATGGGCAAGCGTAAGGATCTGAGTAACTTTGACATGGGCCAAATTGTGATGGGTAGATGACTGGGTCTGCAGTGTTCAGTACCTATCAAAAGTGGTCCAAGGAAGGAAAAGCGGTGAACCGGTGACAGGGTCATGGGCGGCCAAGGCTCACTGATTAATGTGGGGAGCGAAGGCTGGCCTGTGTGGTCCAATCCAACAGACAAGCTACTCTAGCTCAGATTGCTGAAAAATCTAATGCTGGTACTGATAGAAAGGTGTCAGAACACACAGTGCATCACAGTTTGTTGCGTAGGGGGCTGCGTAGCCGCAGACCAGTCAGGGTGCCCATGCTGATCCCTGTCCACAGCCGAAAGCGCCTACAATTGGCATGTGAGCATCAGAACTGGACCACTGAGCAATGGAAGAAGGTGGCCTGGGCTGATGAATCACGTTTTCTTTTATATCACGTGAATGGCCAGGTGCATGTGCGTCGCTTACTTGGAGAACACATGGCACCAGGATGCACTATGGGAAGAAGGCAAGCCAGTGGAGGCAGTGTGATGCTTTGGGCAATGTTCTGCTGGGAAACCTTGGGTCCTGCCATTCATGTGGATGTTACTTTGATACATACCACCTACCTTAGCATTGCTGCAGACCATGTGTACCCTTTCATGGCAACGGTATTCCCTGATGTCATTGTCCTGTTTCAGAACGAGTTCAAGGTGTTGGCCTCCAAATTCCCCAGATCTCAATCCAATCGAACATCTGTGGAATGTGCTGGACAAACAAGTCAGATCAAGGGAGGTCCCATCTCGCAACTTACAGGACTTATAGGATCTGCTGCTAACATCTTGGTGCCAGATACCACAGCACACATTCAGAGGTCTAGTGGAGTCCAGGCCTCAACGGGTCAGTGCTGTTTTGGCAACAAAAGGGGGACCTACACAATATTAGACAGGTGGTCATAATGTTATGGCTGATCGGTATATATCATGGTGCAATAGGTGTGAAATGTCTATTCAGTTAGCACCGCAGTCAGCACAGATAGCATTCAATCAGTTACATTACTTGCTTTGAGACTTGAAGCAGTTGTTTCCATTGCTCAGCAAGGGACGTGGCTGTTGTGGGGCAATAGCAATAACCCGTTGTTATCTTGTTTTCAGAGATTCGCTGGTTCAAGCCCTGTTTGGGGTAGTTGAAGCAATACGGTTACAATGTCACAAAAATAATTACTGCTAAGTTAAGCTACTGCATGAAACACATTATCCCCTCTTACCTGGAAAGCTGCTGGGTGTGCAGGCATCCAACATCAAACCTAAGCATTTCATAGTATTGTCCTTTGCTGATTAGGCTTAAATATGGTTAGAATGGTGTTGAGCTGGGGGCCTAAACAGTAGCTTCCCTGATGGATGGTGGGACACAACCAAATATGAGTGTTAATTAAATTATTCCCAAATTCAACCAAATGCATAAGGTAGGCTACATGCATTAATATGGGCTGTTGAGGTTGACGCATTAACGCATGTGATTACTTTTAAATATTTTGTCGTAAAAAAAAATTGTCGCCGTTAGCTGTCTTGAGCAAGGTACAGTAGCTGCACTTATTGATGTATTTGCATCAGCGTTACGGTAACTTTGGCGCGTGATGTGTTGGAGCTGTCCATAGCGCTTCACATGTTCTTTTTTAAATACTGCAATGGAGATTATGCATTCATGTCGTAAATCGTGTTTTACAAATACTTGACGGAAATCTCTCATCATGTACCCCATCTGTGTCTTCTTCCAAAACCCAGTGAAGAAGGCCAGCAGCACCTCCCATCTGACCCTCTTCTCAAACTCGTCTGAGACCCTGTGTGCACAAATCCACTTGCTAACACCTCACTTGTAGCATGCTAAGTTGCCATTATTTAATGTTTTTGTTAGCCTAAGGTTGTCGCCAGTCGTGTTTCCTCCAAAACATATTTTAATTGCCGAATTAATAAACAACTTTCATGCTGTGCATACATTACACATCTCCACCTCCACCAGAACCCTACTGTAATCACATTTTAGCTTAAACATCTAAAGACAATACCTTCAGAAGCTTAGGTGTGATTCTGTGTTGCATCAAATGTCTTCACTCTCAGCAGCTGTCCACATAAGAGGGGCTGAAATGTTTTATACCGTAGCATAACATAGCAGGTATTATAGTTGGTGTCTTGATCAAGAGCACAATAAAAGGAGAATGTAGAACTATGGAATCAAAGACCAGCAACATCCTATTTAGATTTATGAGCTACAAATAGATACTGACAGTTTTTGTGATAATTTGTCAGGGCCTTGGCCCGTGATAGCTTGATCTAATGGACCAACATGAAAAAAGACAGATCCTGAACTTATTTTATTTCAAGTGAATAACTATCCTAAGTTTACAATAAAACATAGTATGTATTTAACATAGTGCACTGCTTTTTAAACAGTAAAGTGCTTATTTAGGGCCAAATTTGGACAAATTCAAAAACTGTGATTAATCACGATTAACTGCAGAAGATTATGCAATTAACTGTGATTCATTATTTTAATCTTTTGACAGCACTAATATATACATGAACTTGAAAAGTATTTAGACAGTGAAGCATTTACTTGATAGCTTATCTGAAAGCATGATAGCTTATCTGAAAGCAATAGCGATTTTAGGATTTTCTAAATGGGGTGGCTAATTTGGGTGCAATAATTATTACAGGGAGGGGCAATATTTTTGGGTTGGATATGGTTTTAAAAAACTCAGTGTTTAAGCTATGATTTAAGCAAATTACCATCTGCAACCATTTGATTTTGGGAAAAAGAGACTATTTAGAGACTATTTACCTGTTTTTTTTACCCTGTTTTCTGACTTAATCCGCCAACAACCCACACCACTTATTATGGCGCTTTTCCACTGCATGGTACCGGCTCGACTCAACTCGCCTCAACTCTACCCACTTTGTTGGTACCCAAACGGTACCCAGGCGCTACTCACCCCTCACTGAATGCATGACGTCAATGGGTAAATGTGCGATACTCCCAGATGAATGAAAACTTAAATAGGCTATTATTGAAACATAATACAAATTATATAGGCTACTTATCACATGGGTTACTGTTTTTCAATAGGAGATTCAGCTTATTGTGTAGGCTACTTCATCAAATGTAAATCGAAAAGGTAAATCTACATTATTTTTGGAGGGAAAGAGAAACTAAATCACACACACATCCTATCGTCTTTCTTTGAATTTTCTCTGCTTATTTTACTGAAGATGAATATTTTACAAATATATTAGGCTAAATAATTATTCACAAAATGAAATTCCAACGATATCTCGTCTTTTTCTAATAACTCTTCTCGTTTTTCGATAACTTATTCATGTCACCTATAGAAAGATCTTATATGCCAATAATCTAGGAGACTATAGCTATGCATTGGAGTTGAAATCAACTCGATAGCCCCACTACAACCCCCGGGAGAGACATGCGAAGACGCGCTGTTCAGAGCCAATTCATTTCGGACCTTGTCTTTTTCTATGTATTCTTTTTTTAGTAGGTCTTTTCGTATGATGAGACCTTCAATACAAACACATTCTTGTACATTTTTAATTCATTAACCATTTAAAACAAAACATTCTGTAATTCATTATTTTTTAGACTATTTTATATAGTTTGATAACGACCCAGTCGATGAACTGATGCTCTGGCTGGATCGTGATGCTGCGGAGGAGAATGTTCATGCTAATAGGGATGATTCGTATGCTAATGACGCCAAATGGCGTTCGGCTCTGGCGGTTACTGGGGGTCAAAAAGGCTTGGCGGTTCTAGTGTTAATTGGTTTGCTCACAAATTTGGTGATTTGTATACTTTTTATTACAATCGTGAACCGATTTTGAATGATCTCTAGAGCTACCATTATGACACAAGAATTTTTTCCACTTACAGAACCCTGACTTCAATGCAATTTGCATGTGTAACAAAAAACTTTGTTTTTTTCTTATTGAGTATTTCTCTAGACAGGGATTGTCTGTATAACTTTAGGTAATACATGCCCTCCACCTGTTCCCCTAAAGTTTTGTCTAGATTCTCAAATGTCTGAAAAGAAGTAGGTCTAAATGGAGTGTCTAAATTAGTCCTAGTAGAAACTCACACAATCTGGGCATTACGGATTTCACACACACACCAAAAGTTGCTCTGAACCTGACCTTCACTGGCCTTAGTTACTGTATATCAGTTGTAGAGATATCAGAGCTACTCTGATCCTAAATCTGAATGTTAATGCAACATTACATCGGATATCCGCTTTCATTAACCAGTGCCAAAAACATTACATTTATCCAAGGGCCAAGGAAAAAATAAATAACATGACCCAAAATTTCACAGCTAATAAAAATGTTCTCAAATATGAACACTGAAAAATATGAACCAACTTGCAATAACTCTGAAACAGTTAATTAAATAATCCACCTTCTCCATCTACAAACCATCTCAGCAATTAAGATAAATTTAGTTAGCCATATGCACTGGCACTTGATATCTCCATTAACCAACTTGGTCAGTGTCTAAGCAGGAATGGTATTCATTGCAATTAAACATTTAAACATGATCAACTTACACTACATCTCTGATTCGGTGTTACAAAACGTTTGTTGTCTGCTGATTGATAAAAGTCAAGTGATGCAGCGATGCAAAAGAAATACTGCTGCATTACGTTTGTAACTCATTCCCCCGTTGATCATTCATTTACAGAAAAATGGATGATCAATGTCAAGAAGATAGCTCAAGTGATAGTGTGCAGGGTAAAGCGGTCATACATAAAAGAACTTAAACACCAGTGCATTTGCAATGGTAATAGACATCAGCAGTGGCGTCGTTAGGCCTGGGCGTCCGGGGCTATAGCCCTGGATCTTTTATGAATAGCCCTGGATCTCAAATTGACCAAAAAAAAACCCCCTGATATATTCATCTATAATTCCGATTGTGCATTATGACAATGTAGAGGTGTAGGCCGCTATCATGTATGTCAAAATTTTCCGCATGTACATTCAAAACCCTGTACTTTCTGTCCCAGGCGGTGCGGGTGTTGGGCTAAGCCCCGAATGTATTGTGATCCTAGCGACGCCTCTGGACATCAGTCATCACACAATGGAGACTGTGATTTGCAATTCAGATAAATGTAAGGGACTGAATTGAATGAATATGTCTCATTCGTATAAATCCATGAATGTTCTTTTTTCCCCAATATAGATGCTTTGAAGCAACTTCAACCAACCTTAGGGTTTGACTTTTACAAGTGTTGAGAGAGAATACAGAACTGGACTACATGCTGGAGAGTGCCCTTATCCATTCAGTTTTCTATTTCTGATGAGTTCATTTGCCAAAGGGGGGTCAGGCTATAGCCATTAAATGAGCAGAGATGTCATTGGAAGTTGAACACCAAGCTAATGCTTCATGCTGAAGGAACAAAATCCTCTTTTGAAACTGAATACCAAATGTATGACTCCCTTACTGAGGGACACTATACACTGTGGCTTGGACCAAAGAAAATTAAGGTACAATATCAGTTTTCATTGAGACAGTGAATAATGTTGCTCTATTTATCATAGCAAGATCAACCATCCTGGCGTTCAGATCTAAAATTGTTTAGTCTATTTGACATATTCCCATTACACACTACTTTAAAAATGTTTATGAGTGGGACAGCTCCCAGAGAACTGGACAGGAGAAGCTCTGTCATTAATGTAGCTACTGTCCAAGACTATAATCCTCAGAGATTTGGGGAAAGGCCTACAGAATTTTTAATTCAATCTGAACAGAGATTCATGCAAAAATGTTAGTATAATTTGTTATAATTGTTATTGGAAAAACCTCTATTAAAAAAGACAGTGTTCCTGCCTTTTGTGTTAATAATTGGAGGTTACAAAAGGCTATACAATTATCTGTCTTTACGCACTACAACATTTATGTACTGGTAATAACTATACTGTAGCTGCACATTGTAGAAACTGCATTTAAACATCTGTCAACAATACCATGTTTCTATAAGAGTCGGATGTTTGAGGGAATCCCCCAAACATTGTTTCAAAGGTATCTTACAAAACAAGTTTTGACCCATTTCCTCCAAGTTGAGCTGGATGTGACCTTCTGACACAGAAGTCAAAGGAAATATGACTACCTCATCCTATCGGATGTATTGAAGGATATCCGTTTTAGCACACTAATAAGTTCAGCTCTGAAACAGTTCAGATATGATTAGTCAAAATTCTAGTGGAAAAATCATGGCAAAGCCTTGACCTGCAGCCCAGATCCCAACTTGCAAATGTGTTAAATGTCATACCAAAGTATATTATAGTCTACTGAGTAGCTCAAAAACATTGTTCATGCATGTTCCTCAGTGCATTAATTCATGCAATTTTATTTTACAATAAATGGTTGCACTGTGGAGAAGTGTATCATGACGACACTAGTAGTGGTGACTTCTAGGCAAGCATGACCAAGTGCCTGTGTTTCATTGAGCAACACTTTATTTAGAATGACCCAATTCTTCCCCTGGCTTACTGTTGGACCGATAACACAGAACATTCTGGCTACCCTTCTCTCTCATGTAAATACAGGCAGAAAGCATGAACCTTCATGGTCTTGTTAACCCCAAACAACAGTTAATAGCTAGACATAACATACTCTTAACACAGACATTACACATTCTTAACACAGACAAAAAACATTCTGAGTGTTTTCAACGAAATGGTAATGTTTTCAGTTTGACATTTTTATCTGTGGTTATCCAGCTACAAACATATCTAACAGTAATTGTTCTGCAAAAAGAACCCAGTGAACTAACATCACAATACTCTGACAATATGATCAACTTCCTCCGGCACTTCCTGTTATGAGGTTAAATCTCAGCTTGACGGGACAGCGGCATATTCAGAGTAACAAACTCAGCCTTGATTTTCCTGTTTTGAGCTGATCGTGAGGCTGTTTTATTTTTGCTGTTGCTGGTCTTGAAACGGACATGTATCCTGAAAACCCCCTATACACACACCTCAACATCCTATTCTATAATGTAGAATGATCTCCTCACTTATGAAGTAAACACAACCATGTTTGGGCAAAAATAAAATTCCTTTCATGGGTAGAGGAATAACTTAAAAACAAGACCAGTTGGATCATGTAATTTGCTTAAGACAATCCTTTTTGTTAATATAATATAAAAATCAATATTGCACTGCATATTAAATTATTATTCATATATTTAAGTAACCTAACTGAAAGTCTTCCAGTGTTCAATACTTACATGTAAAATAGGCTTCTATTTTAGTGACCATTACAGCAACCCATAATATTTTTTTTTAAAGAGTGGTGCCCATGGGTTTGTTGATTGCATCTTTGCCTGATCATTTCAACATGATAATTTTCACCTCATATATCAACAAACTTATAATATTACTTTAGAAATAGACTTTTCTGACTTAAATTGTGCACACATTGTGTAAAAGTATACAATTAAAAAAGATTTTAAAATTTCCCACAATCCAGTAGAAAGAAGCATTCGGAAAGTATTCAGATCCCTTCACTTTTCACAGTGTTGTTAGGTTACAGACTTATTCAAAAATTGATTAAATCAATTTTTTCCTCAACAATCTTCACTCAATACTCCATAATGACTGAGCAAAATCAGGTATCTCAAATGTATTAAAAGAGCAACAGAAATATTTGCAGAGGTTTACAGAACCCTTCACTCAGTTCTTTGTTGAAGCACCTTTGGCAGCAAATACAGCTTTGAGACTTCTTGGGTATGACAGTATAAGCTTGGCACCTGTTTTTGGGGAATTCTTCTCCACATATACTCTCAAGCACTGTCAGGTCTGATGGGAAATGTCGCTGTGCAGCCTTTTTCAGGTCGCCCCAGAGATGTTTGATCGGGTTTGTGTCAGAGCTCTGGCTGGGCCACTAAAGAACATTCAACCGAAGCCACTCCTGCATTGTCTTGGCTGTGTGCTTTGGGTTGTTTTCCTGCTGGAAAAAACAACACCTCCCTGACCAAGGCCCTTATCCCCCCACTGCTAATTTTTACTGGGCAGCCAGCTCTAGAAAGTGTTGGTGGTTCCAAACATCTTCCATTTAAGAATGACAGAGGCCACTGTGTGCTTGGAGACTTTTCAATATTGCAGATAATGTTTTGGTACCCTTCCCAAGACCTGTGCCTAAATCTCACAGCTCTACAGACAATTCCTTCAACCTCATGGCTCGGTTTTTGCTCTGACATGCACTGTTAACAGTGGGAACTCCTATAAAAAAGTATGCCATTTTCAAATCATGTCCAATGGGATATTTCTGTTTGTTTTTTTTTGCTTGCAAAATGTGTTGTGTGTAGATTGATGAGGAAAAAAGAAATGTAATTTGTTTTAGAACAAGGCTGTAATGTATTAAAATGTAGAAAAAGTGAAGGATTTTGAATCCTTTACGAATACGCACTACATCACCATCATGCAAAACCAACTTAAAAGTAGTGTTCACAATTTTCTTCCAATTTACTCCTATTAACTCAAGGAACTCCCATTTGATCTTAACCACCTAAATAGCCTGAGTTGTATCCTAGACACACTTTTGAAATCATCTACAAGCAGCAGAAAGCTGAAGCAAGTGATGATGATCTATTTAATAGAATGACATGATATGTTCAAAAAGCTTTTGACAAGTGCTGGTGCTATGATTAGGTCTGACACCAGCTGGATTAATAATCAGGATACCATTTAAAAATATATAAGAGTGCAGTTATTCGTTGACTAAATACTCTAAAATGTAATTTTAGGCATTGAAGTCTTTAAATGAGTCAGAAGTTATCTAGATCGTCAATGTCTCTTTCTACAGTGGCTCCCACTTTCCATCTTGTTTTTGGTGGTATTATAGGCACTATTTCTCAATCAGTTTGCACTGTCAATCTGCCTCTTTGCCATTTCATTTTCAAAATTCTCATTGTGCAGGGCAATAGTTGCCTACCTACCTGTTTCATGTGCCAATTCGATGCGGCTGTCACAGTTAATCCCTTTTCAGGAGGATGGTAAGTGAGAGGGAGAGTGTCTCAGACAAGAGCCACACATGCAACTCAAGGAACGCACACAAGTTGAGAGTTTGACAGCAGTGCTGGAATGACTCACAGTGCCATTTGACCAAATTAATATATTTAAAGGTTGCGTTTATACATCCAGTTAATAACCTTACTCGAAAATCCAAGAAAAGGATTGCGAAAGGTGACCATTGGTTGGCAGTCTTCTATTCAACACTTCTAATGAATCTATTTCCATCCCACTTTAGCTGAATTTAAAAAAAAAACAGTGGGTGAGTGGTTGTAACAAACAAGCCCAGTAGGCAAGTACTTAGGCGAATAACATCTCAGCCTGCAGTCTATGAGGCCAAGGCAATTTTCTGTTAGGTGATCACTGCAGCCATAAATCAGTGCACCCGTAATGACGTCACACTCTCTAACAATAGTTTCTCCTGACTGCAAGTGTTATATGTTTTTTTTCTCTTTAGCAGGATGGCCTTGATCACCAAGTGATTCAAGTGACTAAAGTACAGGATTCTCACATTGGTTGTTTCCTTTAACAATATCACTCACAGGGCCATGCAATACAAACAATCAAGACTGTCAATTTTTTTTTAAAAGGGCCTTTCAATTGGAAATAATTATAGCTTGCTATTGATACTATTATTAGCATTTTTGACGCAGCTTAAAGGACCCAAAACCTCTGGTGAAATGTTCATCTGTCACTAATTCTAATGTATCACATCTCCTAGCATCTACTGGAAGCAAAGGGTGTGCAGTGTTGTTTCATCTCTGCATTGGAAAGAAAAATTATGTCAAAAAATATATAAAAGTATGGCCCTACCAAGATTGTTAACACATGAGAAAGCATTGATCATGGTACCGTTTAAAATGCATTCCCACTTAGGGAAGAGGAGGAAAAACATATATAAGACAGTGTATTTTTAGATGCCAGAATGTGCACAATGTGCTTGTTAGCCTATTTGTGTCCATGGCTACTGTAGGGAAATCAATAAAGAATGAGGCATCATACTGCCTACATGAACCTACACTGTGGCTTATTACTTACTATTCACCATAATATTATATCATGAAATATTTTACATGGATCATTCCATGATATGCTTTGATTGCTCAAAACGTTGATCCAATGGTCCCTGTGCTAAAACTGGCTTATTTAAGAGCTAGCTATAATGTCTAAGGCTGGGGTGCGAAACCTACTAATGTCACTTTGAGTTACCAAGGGTGTTTGCGTTTTTTGCAAAGGCGTCTGTGGTATGTGAAGTGATCTGTCTTGAGGCGATTGAAACAGGGTGCCATCGTTGGAGCGTAGTTGACTGACACAGCGAGATGGCAACATGCCCCTGGGATCACCATAACCTCAGATGACTGACAGCATCACCAACAAAGTCCCCATGTTTACCTTAACTGAACTGGGTGCATGTTGGGACAATGCCAGGATCTATGCAACCACAATAGAGAAACTCTTTATTGTTAAGGGAAGCCATTGTGTTTGCTTACTGTAGGCATGTGTCCTGAATATAAGACTGATGCCATCACTCTGATAACATTCACTGGTCAAAGGCGCATTCAATAGTTGAGGTAACCATCCCTTGGATGGGTCTTGGTATGAAATGTTGCATTGAGTAAGTAAAGAAAACAAATCATCAACGTCAGCAGTCTTAGAAAAAAGGCTAAGACACCGTCAGCATTTTACCGTCGACCATTTACAAACAAGCTCAAAACAATGGTTATCTGCAGATATGTTTAAAAACATATCACTATAGATGGTGTCTCCTCACTTCATTTATTGTGGGAACAGTGTTTCATTCATTTTTTTCAGCAGACATCTCTTAATTAAGCCAGTCAAAAACGGAGCCGATGTGAACATGAATTTCATGATCCAACTCAATGATAGCACACAGTTGGGGCTTTATACTGGAAATTAGACATTTTTAAATACTTTTTAAAAATACATTATGTTTTGTGATAAAAACTTATTGGGGGACTGACTCTTTCTGTAAACCAGTAGTTTCCTAATGTGTTAGGGCATATTAAGACCCTCAAAGAAAGGCCTGATGATTTGTAATGTATTTCTTAAATAAAATGTTAAAGGTTTGTAAGGCCCCCACCTTATTAGCCTTTAACATTTTGTATTTTAAGAAAAACCTCCTTAGAAGAAACTTTGGATGTTAAAATGATTCTTTGTAGCACCATATATTGTGGGTTCTATGAAGATCTCCGAATACTGTAAATTTTTCTTTGTAAAACCCTTGGCAAAGGGTTATGCCTAGCACAAAATGGGAAACTGAAAAAACCTATATGGTTCTACTTTTTCTAATGCTGCATATTAATGATATTTAAGTCATCGTTACAGGTGACTGCCCTAAAATAAAAAAGATATTAGCCTGCTTACTGTAAGTTACACTGTGATTTGGCTAAGAATAAATAATATGATTGATTACTTATTTTATGATTTTTAAAAACATGGGAATGGTAGTATACTATGTACACTGGCAAAGCATATACTCACATGAATGTCATTTAAAACAATAGCCTGTTCCACATTCCAATAGTTTGTGAATTGTCTGCTTGGCTCCAGCTCTAAACTGTCAAGAAGTTAGCTTGCATGCCTCTCTGCTGGCATCTAGCAGGCACATGGGAGGGGTGATGAAGGATGCTGCATACGGAAGCAGCCTCACCCCTAGGCTATTTATTTTGAGTTAGGACGGACATATTTAGCATCATTGGCTGTACTCAGATGCCCACTGTGCCTGGCTCTGCCTGGCATATACGGCACTCATCGTCCTTACTCCCTCTCTCCGTCAGTCATTGCCAATAGAAAACCAAGGCTGCGGCCCACTAAAACAGAAGCATTGTGTTACGGGAATACTACTGGAGCTCTCAAATCAAGACGAATGGAAGCCAAGAAAGAGCTTGGAAATGACTTATAAAAGGGACGTTGTGCATTGTTGTTGAGATACTGATATCAATGTGTTTTTAGGGGTTCAATAGAAAGATGGTTTATTAGTGTAGGGATTTAGACTCAGTAAACACTAATGGTAGATGTATTGTCATGTAAGGTAAACACAAATATAAAAAAATAAAAAGGACACAAACAACTCATATTTACAAAATGCTAAATATGAGGCTGCTTCCGTATGCCTTTATTTAAAATTCTTAATTACTGCATGCGACTTCAAATTCTGTCAAAGTTCTAGAAGACCAAAGGCATGTTCACACTGCACCTTAGCCTAGGGCTAAGGGCCTCCTAAGCCCAGGACTAAGCAAGTGTTCACACTTGCATATTTTGAAGTGAGTGACTGACTGACTGACTGACTACCCATTGATAACATAGTGGTAAGAGACGCGGACTGTCATGTAGGCAACCGGGGTTTGATCCTCACAACGGACCAAATAAATTAGGCATTAGGATTTGTTCAGGATAGAATAGTACTTTGCAGGCTACAAGCTTCAGTGGCTACATTATAGTAAGCCTAAAGTCAAACTGTTGACAGTTATATTGCGATGGACGAACTGCACCGACAAGTATACAGCACTCTATTCAACTGTCATTGTTTTCTAAAGAAAAGAACCAGCCATGGAGTGATTGGAGTCATTGTTTTCATTATAGGTACTGTATAGTTACAGTAGACTAAAACTATGCGGTCTACAAACTTCAGTA
Source organism: Esox masquinongy (assembly GCA_016801175.1). Taxonomy (NCBI): domain Eukaryota; kingdom Metazoa; phylum Chordata; class Actinopteri; order Esociformes; family Esocidae; genus Esox; species Esox masquinongy. The sequence goes on along the minus strand of JACXGI010002751.1, from coordinate 50,902 downwards.
GCTACGTTATAGTAAACCTAAAATAAAACTGTTATGGTTATATTGTGATGGACAAACTGCCCTGGCGACAGGCATATTGCTCTTGTTTCAAATTACATAGCGTAGTTATAATGTTTTCATTATAGGTACTGTCCAGCTATCAGCTAGCCATCTACAGTAATCTCTTTCTAATTTAACATGTTGATTGTAGTGTAGCAATCCTGTTATACCTGTTGGTTTGAATGTTAAAGGAAAAGTTCGCTATGTTTTAACCTGGGGCCTTTTTTCAGATTATCTAGAATAATCCTGGACTTTTTTTGGAATTATTAGTTTTGAGTTTTGTTTTTTTAAAGGAAGCCTCTCTCCAGGCTACAATGGAAGTGAATGGAGCAACTGATATAGCATTCGTAAATATATTATATATTCGGTTTTCCAAAACAGGAAGGCCAGGGTATATTGATATACAGCTCCGGAGAAAATTAAGAGACCACTGCACCTTTTTCTTTCCTTTCCAAAAAAGTTGAAATGGACAGTTTTGAGTGAGGAACAAAAGCATTCAATTTGCAGTGGTCTCTTAATTTTAACCCTTCTCAACTTTTCAAGAGATCAACTACAGTATTAAGCTAGTTAGTTAGCTATATCTTTTAATGTATCATAGCTACCTAGCTGTACCACTCACTTTGTCTTTGCATTAAAAAATGCATGTTTGTCTAAATTCAGTCTTTTGTCATACCTGTGCTAGCTGTAAGTGTGCTAGCTGTGAGGTGAACCTAGTGTAATGTAGACTGTTTGCTAGCTAGCGAAATAACGTTAGCTAGCAAGCTAATATATATTTTTGCAACTACCATTCATATATAACGTTAGCATAACTACACCTTACCGCTTTTAGAAAAACACTGATATCTACCTCATTCATACGTTACAGGAGGTAATTAGCTAGAGGTAATGTCAGCGAGGTTACCAAACTTTCATGAGCCAGAGATCAGTTGCCACTTGCAACGGTAGCCTCTACTACCGTAACCAGACCTATTCAGCAACTACCTCAAAGCAAAGTGCCTGCGTGAGATCCTAAAGCCAGTCTGATTCGATTTACGCAATTGCTTACCGTACTGCCACTGCACCTTTCTAAAGAGGTTGAGCTTTTCCTATAATAAAAGCTGTGTTGATAAAAGGTGGGGGGCACAAAATGCCATTTCCAAAAAGTGGTGTGGGGGGGGGGGGCATGT
>JACXGI010002751.1:0-49597 GCA_016801175.1 Esox masquinongy | reverse complement strand
TCGTTTTGGCACATTTTTTTAAGGATAACATACGGACACCGTGGCCTTCCCATTTTGGAAAACCAAATGTATCATATATTTTCAAACGCTACATCAGTTGCCCCTCAGTTCAATTTTAGCCCAGAGAGAGACTGCAGAAAAAATCAGAAAAACTCAAAACTGAAATAATTTACAAAAAAAACTGTCTCTAAGAACTAGGATCATGCTAGATTATCTGTAAATAGGCCCCAGGTTAAAAAATATCTAACCTTTCCTTTAACTAATGTAGGGAACTAGTTTTGAGAACCATGGAGTTTCGACTAATTGGTTTGACAAAGTAAGTAAACAGACACCACATTTCTACACATGTATCATGTGCACCCACACCCACTGTTTAAATAGCGTTGTGGTTAAAGACACTGTCTGACACATAGTAAACCGCGGATCTAATCCAGCCTGGGCAACAACATTCATCCCTTCAAATGGCGGGCCGGCAGAACTAGGCTTGCCTGGTTCCTTTTCTTGTTACAATATATATTAGTGTTCCCCTAAAATGTCATGAATTCATTAGTGTCTAGCTTGATCCATGGAAAATTAATAACTTTTTGAAGAAGGTGATACAGTTATGTCTTTCATGTTATATCAGCCACATTTAACAGACGGATCACAGTACGGATCCAGACCCAAACTGGGTCAATACTAACTGTATAAAAATACATGGATTAGGAGGTGGATGTTGGTTTTGACTGTCTCACAAAGTAGTTGAGTATCCATAGTTCATAAGTAAATAAAAAGTAAATGAGAACTTAATTTATAGTTTTCATCACTGTGTGTTGAATGTCCAGGAATGATATATCACATTTATCATATCCAAATTGTCAGATCTGACACACTTAATATTGACCTTTGGTCCTGGCAGCAAGATGCTCTTGAAAAGTAGTCATCCTTTACCACTCAAGGAACAGTCTGACCAAATCCACATTAAAGGCTAGTATGGATTTTTCATTAAGGCCACATTAATAAGGTTTTAAAAAGTCTTAAGCTTTGAAAGTGTATTCATCCCTCCATCTTTTTGCTCAGTTGGTAGTTCAATATTTCCACTAACAGATAATTTACTTTCTCCTTAAATGGATTTCTGATCACTATTCTGTTAACATTGTCCTGGGATGCCATTCATTCCTCTGTTTCCCTTGGGCAGCCTTAAAAAAAATGTCCACAAGGATCCACTTCTTGGGAAACCCTTCATCTGATTCCTGGGCTTCCATGTCTTCCCCTCAATTGCGTATTCTAAAGTCATGGTTCGGTTTAGGGTGTAAGCTGAGTCGCCTCTCACCACTGCTGTGAACAGGGAGCCTTTGCTGTTGGCAAAGTGACCGGGCAAGGTTGTCCACTGACCTGTGCTAAGGTTGTAGCAGTCCATCATACATCTTAAGAAATCATCTTGGGGCCCGTTACGCATGACGAATAGGTTGTCCCGGTGAGCCACAATGGCATGACCGTAGCTCTGGTGCCTTATCAGAGTAGTGACAAGCAACCACTGATCACTCCTGGTTAGGTATTCATAGATTTCAGTGGTCTCCATTGGCTTCCAAAAGCACACAAATATCCGGCCCATGCTTTTGGTGCATGCTGCTCCGGCGACTGGTCGTGGCAAATGTGCAGCAAATGACCACCTTCCGGTGCCAACTTCGTACGTTTCCACTGAAGACATAATTGTTTGTTTGTACTCTCCCCCAATGGCATAAAGACATCCATCCAGGCCCACGAGAGGGAAGTTGTACCTAAATTGTTTTGGACTGGCGAACGTGCTCCACTCGTCGGACTCCACGTTGTAGCAGAAGCAGGACTCCACAGCTTGCTTTTGGGCACCATGCACCTGTATTCCACACACAACATACAGCTTGTTGTCCAGAACAGTTACTCCAGCCATAGACGTACTGGCCTTTGGGGGTAGCTCTGTGAGGACCTTCCAGCTTTTCCCATCATCATCCAGGTAGCACAAAGTCCTGTTGCCGACATGGATGGTTTCATTCACACCACAAGTCGAGTGGGCTCCAACTGCTACAAATGTACTAGGAACTAAAGACTCTACATACAAAACAAGCTCCATCGGTAAGCTTTTTCTGACTTCGGATTCTAAGTCATGGTACATGTTCCGGATGAACATTGCAGCAGCATGGTAGAGGGCCGTTAGGCCAAAGTTTGCAGCGGTGTGATACATGAGCAGGCAGTTATCAGAGTCGATGATTTCAACAAGATGTTTGGCCAAAGGCTGCACCTGCAGGAAGGCAGCACATTCTATGGCCTCCACAATTTCGTCAGCATCCAGGATGGGTCTCTCGCCTCGCAAAACCACCAGTGCAATCAGAAATCCTCGAGCACACAGACCCTTTAAGTGGATTTCCTGCTGCCGGCATTCTTTCATCCCTGAACGGTAGAGAGCTTGGAAATATTCACAGCTTTGGACTAGGAAATCTTTCTCTACTGTAAAAACGGCACCCTCCACTACTAACTTTAACTTGGCTATCCCTGAATCAAGTCCTGGGAGATATGGCAAATCCATTTTGTTCCGCGCACCACTGGAGTTGTTCCTTTTTTTGTTATTTCTCCAATGAGATCATTTGTAATATTAAATCACAACCCAAATTAAATCCACGGAAGATATCAATATTTCCTAAATACTTTTGTCTTGAACGGAACAAAACAGAAGCATGTCCGTGTACAGTTTGTACCTCCGAAGGGAGGTGCCATTCTTTTCACAGCTATTAAAATAGCATTAGCTATAGATAGCGCAGGACCAACGACAGATCAAATGCATGTAGAGGGCATTAATGCAGGCCATGTGCCACCACAGAGAAGGTCAGGGATATCTGTTACACATTCATCAATCATACAAATAAGTTGGTACCCACAATGCAGTCAAAAACTTGACTTTTACAATTTTAGTGAGACAATATTTCCAACATATACTAAAAATAATAACAGCAGCAAAAATCATAATAATAGCAGTAATGTTCAGACCAGAATTCCTATGCTCAATGAGCATAAGAAAACAAAACAAGTACAATAAATCAGCAACAATACATAAAAAAGCAGAGAATATACAAATGCAATTATAATAGATGAAAACATAACCCTCAGCTTTTCTAAAGGTTAGGCCCTGCCTTTCCTAACATGGCCAGCTACTCTGTGCTGATGGTGGCAATTTGAGCTCTGACCTGAAGATGTCATATGATTTTATCAAAGTCAAGAGTCTTCACGTGCCTGTAGTCTTGTGCAAGACATGGCCACATGAATGCACTTAAAGCTTAAATCCATTCACGTGGTTGTCAATATGCAAGTCCAACAGTCATGTTTGTGCCATTAAGAATGTCAAATATCTAACACATTTGGCAAGTGCTGTTAGTAGTATAAGAGAGTTTCATATGCTAATGTATTACAGTACAGGCTTTAAACTGTAAAGTGATACTGTGAGATTTCCAGATTTAAGTAATTGTTCTCTTTACCAAGAGACAATTTCTATCTCTACATGCCATTTCGAGATTGTTGAAACTGAAAGGCTCCTGGTAAATTATAGGTATCATACAATTGTAAGTAGGTACAATTGTAAGTTGCTATTTAAAAAGCCATAACATACCTTCATACTATCATTTCTGTTACATGAAACCACTTGCATGTGCTGTGTGGATGGTGAACATTGCTTTCCACCAGTTGCATTTTGAACCAATCTTTTTCAGCCTAACATGATGTGCACATTTCTATATTTAAGCATACCCAAAATACCTAATAAATCAAAAAATCAAAATGGAGTTCTTTCTCTGTCCAGTATCTGTGGTCTTTTGCCCATTTTAATATTTTCTTTTTATTGTCCAGTCTGAGACATGGCTTTTTCTTTGCAAATCTGCCTAGAAGGCCAGCATCCCGGAGTCGCCTCTTCACCATTGATGTTGAGACTGGTGTTTTGCGGGTACTATTTAATGAGGCTGCCAGTTGAGGACCTGTGAGTGTCATGGTCGTAGGTAGGCACGACACGATGTGCAGAGCTGTAATACATCCTTTTATTCTTTACTGACAAAAACAAACACAACAAAAGGAGATGCACAACCGTGACTGAAGCACATAACACCAACAATGATCCATACCGGGTGTGGAAACTGCTGAACTTAAACAGGGTCCCCAATTAGAGGCAACGCAGGGCAGCAGCCTCTAATTGGGGACAATCAAAACAGCAGCGCAGAGATGCCTAGAGGCACCTCTGCAGTCAGGCCCTGACTGTGGCCCCCAGATGCATAGAGATACCTAGAGGCACCCAGCCAGGACCCGAAAATACCCCCCACCCCAAGACGCGAGCTCCTGACCGCAATACTGGAATATCCAAGGGGAGGAGCAGGACGCGACGCCGGGACAGGAGGAGGCTCCACCCCCGGAGCAGGACACGACGCCAGGTCAGGCGGTGGCTCTGCCCCCGGAGCAGGACGCGGTGCCAGGACTGGTGGAGGCTCCGCCCCTGGAGCAGGAAGGGACGGCAGGACGGAGGGTGTAGGCTCTGCCCACAAAGCAGGACAGGGCGTCAGAGCAGAGGGAGGAAGTGGCAATAGCAGGGGCTCGACAGACCGCCACTCCAGAGGCAGCGGTGGCAGGTTGCCCCACCCATCTGGGGGTGGTAGTAGGGGCCCAGGGATCTAGGGCTGGATCCAGGGCTAGACCACAGAGGTACTCCTCCTCAGGAACCAACTCCTTGTCCTCCATAGTTCAGCTCCGCTGCGTCCTTGGTTGATGGACCATTCTGTCACAGTCATAGGTAGGCAGGACATGAGGCGCAGAGCTGTAATACATCCTTTTATACTTTACTGATGAAAGCAAAACAACAATAGGAGAGGCACACCCGAGACTGAAGCACATAACACAAACAATGATCCACATCGGGTGTGGAAACTGCTGAACTTAAATAGGGTCAATAATTAGAGGCAACGAGTTGGGGACAATCTAATTGGGGACAATCAAAAATGCACCTCTGCACTCAGGCCCTGACTGTGGCCCCCAGGCGCATAGAGATGCCTAGAGGCCCCCAGCAAGGACCTGATAGTGAGGCATCTGTTTCTCAAAATAGACACTAATATATTTGTCCTCTTGCTCAGTTGTGCACTGGGGCCTTCCACTTGTCTTTCTATTCTGATTAGAGAGTTTGCGCTGTTCTGTGAAGGGAGTACTACACATCGTTGTACAAGATCTTCAGTTTCTTGGCAATTTCTCTCATGGAGTAGCCTTAATTTCTCAGAACAAGAATAGACTAACAGGCTTCAGAAGAAAGTTGTTGGTTTATGGCCATTTTGAGCCTGTAATTGAACCCACAAACGCTGATGCTGAAGCTACTGAACTAGTCTAAAGAAGGCCAGTTTTATAGCTTCCTTAATCAGCACAAAATTTTGCAGCGGTGCTAATATAATCGTCAAAGTGTTTTCTAATCATCAATTACCCTTTAAAAAGGATAATCTTGGATTAGCAAACACAGCATGCCATTGGAATACAGGCATGATGGTTGCTGATAATGGGCCTCTGTACACCTATGTAGACATTACATTGAAAATCATCCGTTTCCAACTACAATAGTCATTTATAATATTAACAATGTCTGCACTGTCTTTCTGATCAATTCAATGCCATTTTAATGGACAAAAAATGTGCGTTTCTATCAAAAACATAGATATTTCTAAGTGACGCTAAACTGAACGGTAGTGTATGCAATGATACTGGGAAAGTGTTGCACACTTGTCATTGTAGGAAGGCAGTCTACAGTACTTTGGTTGTGGCTAGAAGGCAGGGATAAAATTTCAATTTCCTTCCTCAAGGTAGGTGGAACTGCTGGCCCGAATTTTTTTAATAAACAGCTAGCTGGTAAATGCAAATAATGTTTTCCTATAAAAAAAAAGTTTACATACACCTTAGCCAAATACATATAAATTCAGTTGTTCACAATTCCTGACAATTAATCCTTGTAAAAATTCCCTGTCTTAGGTTAGGATCACCACTGAATTTTAAGAATATGAAATGTCAGAATAATACACTGCTCAAAAAAATTAAGGGAACACGTAATCATCACAGTATAGCATCAAATATATTAAACTTCAGGGATATCAATCTGTCCAGTTGGGAAGCATAAGCGATTGTGAATCAATGTCATCTGTTTTGGTGCAAATGAAAGTGACAACAGGTGCACTTGAGAGGCAACAGCAAGACAACCCCCAAAAAGGGAATGGTATTGCAGGTGGTGGCCACAGACAATTGTTTTCTCCTTATCCTTCCTGACTGATTCTTATCTAGTTTTGCATTTTGCTAGTGTCCTTGTCACTACTGGTAGCATGCAGCGGTACCTGCAGCCCATTCAGTTTGCACAGGTAGTCCAGCTCCTCCTGGATGGGACATCCATATGTGCCGTCACAAGAAGTTCTGCGGTGTCTCCTAGTCCAGTCTCAAGAGCATGGAGGAGACACCAGGAGATGGCCGTTACACGAGGAGAGCTGGACAGGGCCGTAGAAGGGCATATACCCCGCAGCAGGACCGGTATCTTCTTCTTTGTGTGAGGAGGAACAGGAGGAGCACTGCCAGACCCCTACAAAATGACATCCAGCGGGCTACTGCTGTGCATGTTTCTGACCAAACTGTCAAAAACAGACTCCACGAGGGTGGCATGTGTCTGGGGGACGCCACTGGCGCCCCGTTCAATTCAAAGATGAGAGCAGGTTCACACTGAGCACATGTGACAGACGTGAAAGACTCTGGAGACGCCGTGGTGCCAGCAACATCATTCAGCATGAATGTTTTTTGCGGTGGGACAGTGATGGTCTGGGAGGCAATATACTTGGAGGGTCGCACAGACCTCCACGTGCTAGCCAACAGTACCCTGACTGCTGTTAGGTACCGTGATGAACTCCTCAGACCCATTGTCAGACCTTACGCTGGTGCAGTGAACCCTGGGTTCCTCCTGGTGCAGGACAATGCCCAGCCTCATGTGGCCAGAGTGTGTGGGCAGTTCCTGAATGATGAAGCATTGATGCCATTGACTGGCCCTCACGTTCCCCAGATCTGAATTCAAATGAGAGCCTCTAGGCTGTTTTGTATTGGTGCATCCGACGCCACCAAGTAGCGCCACAGACTTTCCAGGAGCTCACTGATGCCCTGATCCAAGTCTGGGAGGAGATCCCCTAGGACACCATCCGCCATCTCATCAGGAGCATGCCAAGCCGTTGTCGGGAGTGCATACCGGCATGTGGGGGCTATACACATTATCGAGTCACATTATGAATTGCAGTGATTCCCTTCATTGTGATTCCCTTCATTTTCAGTGATTCCCTTCATTTTTTTTGAGCAGTGATTGATTTCAGATTTTATTTCTTTCATCACATTTTCAGTGGGTCAGAAGTTACACTCAATTAGTATTTGGTAGCATTGCCTTTAATTGTTTAACTTGGGTCACCATTTCAGGTATCCTTCCACAAGCTTCACACAAAGTTGGGTAAATTTTGGCCCATTCCTCCTGACATAACTGGTGTAACTAAGTCAGGTTTTTAAGGCTCCTTGCACCCACACGCTTTTTCCGTTAGGATTGAGGTCAGGGCTTTGTAATGGCCACTACAATACCTTGACTTTGTTGTCCATAACCATTTTGCCACAACTTTGGAAGTTTGCTTGGGGTCATTGTCCATTTGGAAAACCCATTTGCAACCAAGCTTTAACTTCCTTCCTAATGTCTCGAAATGTTGCTTCAATATATCCACATAATTTTCCTTCCTCATGATGCCATCTATTTTGTGAAGTGCACCAGTCCCACCTGCAGCGAAGCCCACCCACAACATGATGCTGCCACCCGTCGTGCTTCACAGTGGGGATGGTGTTCTTCAGCTTGCAAGCCTCCCCCTTTATCCACAAAACATAACAATGGTCATTATGGCCAAACAGTTAAATTTTTGTTTCATGAGACCATAGAACATTTCCCCAAAAAGTATGATCTTTTTCCCCATGTGCAGTTGCAAACTGTAGTCTTGCTTTATTATGTCAGTTTTGGAGCAGTGGCTCCTTCCTTGCTGAGTGGCCTTTCAGGTTACAGTTCGATTCAGGTTCGATATAAGACTTGTTTTACTGTGGATATATATACTTTCATACCTTTTTCCTCCAGCATCATCACAAGGTCCTTTGCTGTTGTTCTAGGATTGATTTGCACTTTTCACACCAAAGTACGTTCATCTGTAGAAGACGCGTCTCCTTCCTTAGCAGTATGATGGCTGCGTGGTCCCATGGTGTTTAAACTTGTGTACTATTGTTTGTACAAATGAACGTGGTTCCTTCAGGCATTTGGTAATTGCTCCCAAGGATGAACCAGACTTGTGGAGATCTGTAATATATTTTCTGAGGTCTTGGCTAATTTCTTTTGAGTTTCTCATTATGTCAAGCAAAGAGGCACTGAGTTTGAAAGTAGGCCTTGAAATACAACCCCAGGCACACCTCCAATTGACTCACAATTATGTCAATTAGCCTATCAGAAGCTTCTAAACCCATGATATCATTTTTCAGGATTTTTCCAAGCTGTTTAATAGGAGTCAACTTAGAGTATGCAAAACTTCTGACCCACTGGAATTGTGATGTAGAGAATAAGTTAAATAATCTGTCTGTAAACAATTGTTGGAAAAATCTACTTCTGTCATGCAAAAAGTACATGTCCTAACCAACTTGCCAAAACTATGGTTTGTTAACATGAAATCTGTGGTTGAAAAATGAGTTTTTATGACTTCAACCTCAGTGTATGTAAACTTCCAACTTCAACTGTATATATCGATGCAACATCAAGTTTTTAACAGCTTGATGTTCAAAAGCTGGATGTTGATCGATGGAAACAATGTTCTTCCCAAGAACAAAAAAAATCTAAATGACAACTTCTGTTTTATTTAGATCACTAGGTAGCAAGGTATCCTCATTTCAATACTTATAATTTGTAAAACCTCTGACATGGATCTACAGGTTAGCTAGTTGAATACAATCAGTGTCCTGTTCTACGCAGTACTCCGCATGCATATCTTTAATAATTCTGAAATTCTGCTTTATAAGTATTCATTGTTCAGTAGCGTAGTGGTTAGGGACATGGACTTGCATGCACAACTTATTTGATTGAAATCCCTGGCCTCATGTTTTTTGGTACTTGCACAACTCTGTAGGTTGGAACCCGTCTTGCTGATGGTATGTAATTACCTGTTTGCCTTGACAACACACAGGCAACCATTTAAATGATATTGCAATACCTTATTGACAATCTCATTGTAGCTATGAAATAAAATTGTGTTCCTGAAATGAACAGAAAGTCATGGCTTCTTGGTTCCCAAAGGTTCTAGTTTGAGGGTATTAAATGCAGAGCAAAAATCCACTAATCGCACCCTTGCATAGGTTCCTGGGATATTAACGAGCTGTGGGATAAGGTGCAGCTCATGATGTTGTACGTTTTTTATCACGTACAACATCACCTACAGGAACCAATTCTTTACCACTTCTCACAAAAAAGATGGTGTTGGCCCATAAATAGCTGCCCTTCAAGCCCCATCCCTTGCTCTCCACACTCCTACCTCCGGGTCGCCCTGAACCAAGCTTGCCTAGTTTGTCTTTTTTTGTTATTTAAACACAGAAATTTCTTGTATTCCATTTACTCATATACCTCAGAAATTGACAAACATCTTTCTTGTCAAAGTCTATAGTTTCTGTAACACTCCCGTTTAACGTCAGTGCATGCTGAGTCTACTGAGGGAGCGTCAGCAGGACACTCAGTCAATCAGATAAAATGATGAGTCATGGTGAAACAAGCTAATGAGGCACATGACCTCAATGTTTTTGTTTTGACACTAATTCCACACCCACCACTATCAACAAACACACACTTTCACAGTATTGGGATAATTGGTATCAGACGGGATTGCTGTTGTGTTGTAATGCCAATGTGTAAGGAGACTATTTTGAAAGCTGGGTCACACATAAGCTCCAGGGACTCTCATAACCAGATTGTAATGCACCAGTTTAATTACGTATTACATGTGGTTTGGGCTACTGTGTGCATTTTCAAAAGGTACAAGGTTTATGAAAGACGTTTTATAAGCATCTGTGCCTAATGGGTGTTTGCATGTGAAGGCATGCATTGAATTATAAAGAGTAAACCTAGGGAAATGAATGAGTCCTCACAAAATCCGAAAAGCATGACGAAATAAATGCACATAGTGGAAACGTTGTCCTTTTTTCCCTGTTTCAACCAGAAAAGCCTCACAATGTGACAAAGTATGTCATGTGTCTCTTTACAGACCTGTGCACGTGGTTGTAAAATCCTCCATTTTAATGTCACATGCACACAGCATTTAAAAAGGTCCACATGACGATGACAGAAATGTGAGACATCATGAAGTCAAAAAATAAACATAAGCACAATAATTGAGTAGTTTGGAACAAGAAATTATTGTAATCGATTTCAATTCACTACACTCCGTCCATGTTTAAACAACTCTTCTTTCATCGTCTTATGTTCCCATCAGCCAATCAAAAGCAAATATACAACTATTAAGTGGCATAAGTTAAGCTGCTATATTGTTTAGTGATCCTATGCAAAAGGTAGGCAGCAGTTTAGCAGTCCAGCAGTTATACAATTTGACTGGAAACCAAAAGGTTACTAGGTCGAAGCCTGAACCACCAAGGTGAAAAATATGTAATTTTGACCCTGAGCATAGCAGTTAACTTACATTTTTCCAGTACATTGTTTTGGATAAGAGACTCCACTAAATGGCTAAAACATAAAAGTCTAACTTTATGTTTTTTTATCAAATTAGTTCACTTCGCATAGCTAGCTGCATAGTGGTTGAACATTTTTGTGTTAGGGTTCTTCTTTCTGGAGTGGACATGCACATTTCAAGGTAAAACTTGATTGGCTGAGGTGGAAAATAGAGCAGAATTGCTTTAACATAGGCAAAAGTTCCTTAAACAAGAGTTCCTTAAACATGAGCTTGGGAGGCAGCTCTTACTCCAGGCTAATTTGAGGGAAATACTATACTTTATGTCAAAAAGGTGCAGCGGTGCCTGTAATTTTTGAGGAGGCTGAAGAAAGCCTGCCTGTCCTCCAAGATCCTTGTGAACTTTTACCGCAGCACAATCAAGAGCATTCTGACTAACTACACCACAGTGTGTATTAGCAGTTGCTCCGTAGCCAATCGGAAGACCCTGCAACGGGTGGTGAAAACCGCCCAGCACATCACTGGTGTCCAGCTTCCTGCCATCGTAGACCTCCAGTGCAAGCGGTGTCTGCGCAGGGCACGCAGGATCATCAGGGACACTTCACATCCATTCCACAAACTGTTTGCCCACCTACCATCAGGCAGGCAGTACAGGTCTCTTCATTCCCGTACCAGCAGTCTCAGGAACAGTTTCTTTCCATCTACTGTAACCCTGCTTAACTCTGTGACCCAGAGAACTCTGAGAATTCTCTAAACATACCTCCCCGCCTCTCAGGGATCTTGTTGCACTACTCCCTTGTACTACTCTGACGCTGCCTTGCAAAATCTGATAATGCGAGTTTTCAGTTGTTACCGGTACATGTCTACCTCTGGAACCTCACTGCTGCTATCCCTGCATTTCAGTTGCACATGCACCTTGCACATTCAATTTGCCTCTTTGCACATCTAGAATTGCCATCATGCTTGCATTTTTACAGTTGTTACATACGCATGTCTACCTCAGGGACCTCATTGCTGCTATCTCTGCATCCCGGTTGCACATGCTACCTAACTCCTTCAATTTGCCTCAGTTGCACATCTGGAATGCCATTTAGTATTGCCATTTGTACCTGTACAACTATTATCCCACTTGTAACATACACTATACAATACTTAATACTTGTAAAATTTCTGCCCTCCTCTATTTGCCTTAATTGTACATTTAGTATGTGCACAAATGCTTTATACTGACAGAACTACGCATATTTCACTCTGAAAAAAAACCCAGGAAGTTCTATTATTACTACAAGAGAACCTGTTTCAGTCCCTAAAAATGTTTAGCCTGGGAGAAAATTTATATTTCAGCTACACAGTGATCCCAAGCAAAACGCCAAACCACATTGGTGTGGCTCCAGAACAAAAATATAACTGTCCTACAGTGGCCCAGTCTAAGTCCAGATCTCAGTCATATTGAGAATCTGTGGTACTATTTGACAATTACAGTCCACAAGTGTTATCCAAACAACCTGAAAATCCTGTAACAAATCTGCAAAGTAGAATTGAGCAAAACTACTCAAAAACTGTGTGTAGAACTGGTATTTACCTACCTCAAAAGGCTTACTCCTGTTAATGCAGCGAAAGTGGCACTACCAAAGATTATGAGGGATTGAAATGTAGCATTTGTAATTCAGTGAAATTAGAGATTTGGTCAGGGGGTTAAATACTTTTGCAAGGCATTGTATTTTAAGTGCTATGTTGATTATTTATTTAGTAAAAATAGTAATGTCAAATTGTTATTTTTGTCACGATTTTTCCTTAATCTAAAGGCCTCATTGGCAGACATTTATACAGTGTTGTTTTTAAGTCAGAACTCAGTAAAAACCTGAAAATATAAGTCAGTAGTTTGTTGGATTGGCAAGGAAGTCTTTCAGTTTTGACCTACTCCAAGGTGTTACCCACAATTAGTGAGATGGTCCCACATACAAGTCAGTGCAGGGGCTTAAATTGCAGGGAAGTTCTGTGGAATAGCTTGGCAGACTCACATTTGACAGTTTGCAAGGGTACAGTATAGTGGCAATGTTGCTTAACTTAGCACTAAATGCCCCTAATGACAGGTGCATAGCTTTTGGCACAGTCAGGAGGTGTTGGGTTGTCAAGCATGGTTGGTGGTACCAATCTTGGCTTCCACCCAAACTTGAAATGTTTCATTAGTAAACATAACTTAGAAATTCTACCTGCACAGTGACTGACGAACCACAGAAGTAGAACACATCTGTTACGAATTGATCAAATCTGGTACTTATAAAACAACCAATGCATTGTCATGGATTTTAATAGCTTACAATCTTGACACAATTTCTGGTCCCTTTGTAGACCCTTTTTAGAGTTGATACATCTACTTGGATGACCTCAACTGACTGTAAATAAAGGACTTTAAGGGCAAGTAGTTGAAGGGTTGGGGGAGGGAAGAAAGTCACAACTCACTGACGCACAGAGACGTCACAGAGAGGTCACAGAGAGCACAACCGAAATGAGAGTAGGGTGCTGGTGGTGTTGGATATGGGTGGGGGAGGGGGAGGGAATAGATGTAGTGTCACAGGTGCAATGGGGAAAGGGTAGGGGTGTATGTGTTGTGAGTAAAAAAAAAAAGAAATACACTAAACATGGTGGTATCTTTACATGTCATGAAAATGTTATGTGAGTAAAGGAGGTAAACAAAATCTTATGTCACTGGATATTAAAGAAAGAGCATGTGCGAGAGAGAAGAGACCAAGCAATGGAGCAAGGGAGAGATATAAGTTGAATGACCTGTAATTTATACTTATTTATAGCAGTCCTTCTTATGGTCCTCAATAATTATTACTTCGTAGTAGATATAGTTGTAAAAGTAGAACAAATCAGATTCTGACTATCTGCCCCTGGGCTATACGATGTGTGCATTGATCAGCTTAATTAAATAGGGATTGGGGGAGTTGTAATAGTGGCCTCTGCATGTCAGAGGAGTAATCAGTTAAGGTTGTGGGTTGCCCATCCAGTATACTTGCATGGTCATACCTCCAAATTTATTTGCACCTCTTTGGAGGTACAAAAAAGATTTGAACTGCGCTGGTTCCTAGTACATAGAATTCTATTGGATGTTACATTTCAAGAATCCTCCCTCTTGTTGAAGGCATGGTTAGTCAACACAGTTTTTCTTTCCTTTCCATATTCTTGTTTGTAACATTGTAGTAAATGGAAGAACACATGAAGGAAAATGAAAGTGTAATTCTAATTTGGGAGAAGTGTGCTGTATTTACAATGTAGTCAGTGAAGCCAATAGAACTCCTCAGCTTAAAAACAGTACAGAAGAAAGATGTTTTGGCATGCCTACATACTATCAATACTATCAAAAATAAAATTGGCATACTCCTCTGTCCGGCAAACCAGAAGTCCTCTGAAAACACTGACCTGCAAAGCCGCCTATCATCGCCCTGCTAGCTACCTGACTAGCTGTTTAACATCAGCTACACTATGGTAAAATGTTATAATTTACCAAACTTGGCCGACAGTCTGTGATGTATTAAACTCCAATGTGAGGAAATCAATGAAAAGTTGTTTCTTTTGCATATATCATATTTGTGTTCTGAACTCTAAGGGATCTCTGTTGCACAGGCTGTCCAAATGATGGAAGATGAGAAGATTACAGAAGGAGCATACATTAGTTTTGGAGGACTCAAAACCTTGTTTAGTTGTTCAAGTGCCTCAGTGGAATGGCAGTCGATGAATCATCAAGGTTCAATGGAGAGTTATATGTCCTTTTTGTTATCTATATGGCAAGGTTGACTACAACTGTCTAGGAGGCTATTGCTAGATTACTGCATGGTAAGCTACTTCCTCATGGTACTGCGGACGGCAGTGTTGTAGCAAGCTGGAGCGATATTAGCTACCACTGGTGACATCTGTAACTTACACCCCCACCCAAAAAAACTGGCGCATTAGCATTGCTTTGGTCATTCCTACCTGCATGTTGTTAACTATCATTATCTAATGGGCATGTCACTATCATAGAAAAGTTGAATAAGCGATATATAACTTGGAATTTTTGGTCACCGTTAAATTAGCTCCCAGCTGGTGTTAGCCACAGTAGTTAGCTAAGATATCAGGTAGAAAGTCCTGCGTAAGACGTCATTTTGACATGAGCCACGTTCATTGCAACCATGACCATATTTAGTAAGTACCTTTCGCAGCTCGGCCCAAGGAAGGTATTTACAGCGTTAACGTGCTCTGGGGCATTACTAATTTAAATTGGGTCCTACCACTTTTATCCACATTTTTTCAACTTCATTTTGCTAGGCCTAGCTTAGTGTGGCCTGGTCTGAGAGGCTACATGTCCAGTAATTTGCTGGTATGGGGAAGCCAATGAGAAAACAAAGTTCTGCAGGGATTTAACAAACATGACATATTTCTGCTCCCATCCACACTCCAAGGATGTGATTCAAAGGGTTTTGAGGGCTTCGTGGTAGCTGGTGTACAACCCGCTCAGAATTATTCTGCAGGCTCTTTGAGAACATGCTCCAGCTGGGTACTTTGAATGAGGCCGAGGTGCCAGGCAGAGACAGCATGCTTTTGACAAGGATCTGTGCAGAGTGCACTCATGTGAGGGAGCTGTAAGATTGCTGGTCTATGACAATGTTGGGCTATAAAGGATATTTCTGAGCCATGATTCAAGTATTCTTATCACACAATCAACAAAAACAACAATTTACAGAATCACATACCACCTAAAATATGTTGCTTCATGGTGTGATTCTTGTGTGGATTTTATGGAATAATCTGAAATAATCAAGGCCATGTTAAAACAATAGAGTTAAAATGCTTTCCTGTTAAGTGCACAATGAAAGCAAAGACAAAATATGTGTTGTTTTGTTTCAGTGCCAAGCAATTGCATGCAATAATTTTACTCACCTAATCTGGATGCATCTGTGTGTATGTGTCTGAGAGTGCCTGTACATGTCTGTCTCAGAGAGAGAGCAGGAAAAGAGATACAATAGAGAGAAAGAGAGAGAGCTGCCAACAGACAACTGGCCATATGAGTTTACAGAGGAGGTGACAAATCAGCACATCTGCTAAGGGGTGTGTGGTCTACAACCAACCAAAAACCAAGGATGTGAACTTAACTCATGCAAGCAGTGTGAGATATCTTCTAGATTCTTCTACAGACATAGAGCTTGAAAGTATATCTGTGATATACGAATACACTGTCAACCACTGATAGGCCTATAATTACAACATCAAGGAAACCTAAAAGTGTCCAGTACACATTTCTGCAGTTTTGTACATTTGGCTTTGAATGAAAGCAGTTTCCGAATGGCAGCTCTAAAATAAATTCCAGCTTTGTGAAACTCACAATGTAATTTCTTTTTTTTTTTGAGAATAGGTCACAGTTGTGGTGATTCAATTCTGTGTCAATTTAGGCTGTATTTTTGGGGCATTGAGCAACTATCCTGTTAAGTGTCTGTCTATTCCTGTCGGCCAGCTTCAACTTCTGACCACTGTTCCTCTTTGCTGATGCAATTTGCCCATGCACGGCATATGCTGTTATGATTTTTGTAACAGTTCCCCTTGACTAAACTTATAATTTTGCTTATCCAATGCGCCTGCAATTCGGGCACCACCTTTTTGTCTTCTTTGAACTCTGTCAGTTGCTTCAAAGTAACAGTACTTTTCTGTTATATTATCCACTCCCTGTATGTTCATGATCCAAATCCAAATTTTTATCGGTTTAATAGCAGATCCATGGTAGGACCATCATACATCAAGGCTGAAACTAATGGCTTTGATGAAGGAAAGTGTACTTATTATGATTGTCAGATGTTGGTTTTCCAAGGCACCTTAAGAGGAATGCACTTATAGTGAGTCGATCTGGATGAGGGCATCTGCTAAATGACTAAAATGTAAAATTAAAATGTAAAACCATGGTACATATTGATGATCCAGATTATACTATGGTATAGGTGGAAGTAACAAAGTAATAGTAGTACCATGGCACATTCTCATGAGACTTAGGTTATAGGGTTGGGTATTGCATTCTGTGGTTAGGGATAACTTGAGATAATCAGATCAGATGTGCATGATACTAGCCAGGTTGGGCATTCAGCCATAACACCAGGGTAAACACCTTAACTGTTGCTAAAGTGCAATAAGATATAGTGACACCTGAAACCCAGGAGTATCTTGTTGTTTTTAAATCCACCCATGGATTACCACCATTAAATACATCTTAATTTCTTTACTGCACAAACCCTTTAAAGTGCATGTGTCCGAAATGACCATTTCAAACACAAATTGCAACACACACTACTGTGGCATGTGCAGTGCACTCTCTCTCTGCATCTGCTGAAAATCTGGCCTGTCTCTATGCACATGCTTTGAGCAACAGAGATTATGTTTGAAATTTTTACAATCACTAACACATTTTCAGGTGTTTCTTTAGATAATAAAAAATGGTGTTGTACAGAGGTAGCTAGTTATTCTAATGTTTGAGAATAACTAAACAAGTATATGTTACAGTTATTAAATGATCCCAATTATAACTGTAGCAGCTGGTAACTATGTTGAAGAAAGGATATGAAGCCTAGGTAGGACATAAAATAGGTGCATGATATTTTCTATTGAGCTGTTGTAATTGACTGAGAGGCAGCAATAATTAATGTCACAATTGTTGTCACAAGCAACACATCAATGCCATAGGCCCATGCATTGTAGTTCAGTTTAATCAAATGCCCTAATTCACTCTAAAGGCAAAGTACACAGCAAAAATTCAAATGAGGCTTTACACTAAATAAAATCTTAATTTAACACTGATTTAACAAGTGTGGACCCATATAAATGTAGTCCTTTCAATGTTGATTGAATACTGGAAGGTGTGCTATACTTATTCCCACAAATACATCAAATTACAGAAAGACAATGTTATTTCCTGTCAGAAAGGTAAATGATAACTCTACATTTCTTCTCTCTGTATTTTTCTTTCTTCTTCTGAATTTCCACTAGAGCGTTTTATATTCTTAAACTCTGAAAAATGAAGAGTGAAGCCCCTTCAATCCGCACATTATCTGTGTGCAAAAATATGGTTTAATAGCAAAAGGGCAGTTTTTTTGTTGTGGCACACAGAGATTCAGAAGTGGGAGGGGCAAACGGAAAGGAGGAAGGTAGTTGTGACCTAGATTCCGCTGGGTACTATAATACTATTGCAGATCACGTGATGTTGGCCCTGCCTCAGTCAAAACAACAACATGGCACAGCGAGGAGTGAAAAGGCCGAGGGCAGTGGATTCTGGGATGCCTGCATCAAAGGGAGTGTTTGAAATCCTAAATCCCAACTTGCGTGAGGCAGTACATCGCAGAAGAAATCAGCCTTTAATAATGTTTCCTCTCTAACACAACTGGTTCTCAACGAAAGGGGGCAATGTGGCATCTCATAAGTTCATTGTTTTTGCAGGTAAGTGTATTTTTTTATTTGATTCACCACATCAGCTCGTAACCGTTCATCTTTTAGCGCTCTGGGGTATGTTGTTCTCAAGCCCCACTGTACACAACAAATACTGACATTTTGGATTGTGGTTTGCTCAAATAAAAGTGATGATAAGCCATGGCATGGCAGATCATAGTAAATCCTGTTCTGTCTGGAACTAAAACCACAAAAAAGTTAGACTGGATAAAATGACCCCACAATGGATAAACACATCAGTTGGTCAACCAAAAGCCCTCTTCTCAGACCGAACATACAGTATAGTGCCTCGCAAAAGTATTCAAACCCCTGACCAATTCTGTCATTTTACTGAATTACAAATGGCACATTAACATTGTTTTGTTTGATATTTTATTTTAAAATATTCATGTGACATTGGTTTCACGTAAGTAAATACTTGTAAGAAAATAAAAATCCCCCAGAAATATTTGCATGCATCAGTATCCAACCCATGCACTGTGGAAACACCCAGTTTGGAGAGATTAATGATATTTCCCTAACAAGGACAACCGTTACTTTACTATGGGCCTTCACTTATAAAGCATTAACGTTGCTGTCACATTCTTTGGATAAAACCCCAAATGTTAAAGGATCATTGGTCAGGTTGTGAATAAATAGGCTGAAGATAAAAAAAAGGAAATATTTCATATAGAAGATCAAAGAGCATTCTTCAGAAGTTAGAGAGGATTTACTACAAATTAATGTATTAGGTAAATAATCATATCCAAGTGCTTGGATACCCCAGTGAGGACAGGTGAATCAATAATCAGGAAGTAGAGGCTGTCCCTCAAAATTCAAAACAGAAGTCTTATGAGAGAAGCCACAGAGAGGCCATCAATCACTTTGAAGGAGCGTCACAGTTTAGTGTTTGGGAGTGTAGTAATGGTGCGACGGTAAACCACATAAACAGCTCTGCATGAAAATGGCCTGTATTGGAAGGTGGCTAGAAAAAAACAACACCCACAAAGTACCATCTGAAAAAAATAATGTGTCCCAGCTGTGATTGGAGAAGGTTAGAGTTTAGTGGTTAGACCAAAACAGAGCTTTTTGGCTAATGCCTCGAGCTACATCATGCCTACAGCAAAGTGGTGGCTGGATCATGCTGTGGGGATGTTTCTTATCAGCAGGGACTGGGCATTTTCAAACTAAAGGAGGAATGGATGGTGAAAAATACTGCAAGAATACCCCAAAAAACTGAAACTTGAGAGGAAATTCACCTTTCAGGGGAAAATGATTTGCATGCATCAATGCAAATCATTGGAGTGGCTCAAGAACAAATAGTTCAATGTCCTGCAGTAGCCCAGTCAAAGTCTTAATCTCAATCCCATTGAGAATCTGTGGCAGTTTTTGAAAATTACAGTTCTCAAGCATCGTCCAGCAAGTCTGAACAACCTGGTGCAATTCTGCCCAAAATAATTGGTAAAATCATACCAACACTATTCTAAGTGGGTGCAGACTTACAAAAAGACTTACAGCTGTTATTGCAGCAAAAGGCGGTTTTACCAAATATTAATGTGGCTCTACTATCCACATTCCATTAACTGCATCATGTGGATGTTAATTCCACCTGCCCTGCACAAGGTTGCTAGATATTACAATCAACATAGGCAAGGCAAAAGAAGTGGGGGTTAGTCAAGAGATTGGATATGGGGGATTGGATTAGGGCTAGACAGAAAGGTTTTTTGGGACTTTTAACTGAATTGCAAATATTGTGCTTCTAGAGCTTTCAACCAAACTGTGCATTTGCATGCCAATATGTTTTATTCTGATTCTAAACTATCCTTAGTTTACCAGGAATGACTTTAAGGTGAACGAAAATGAAAATGTCCTTAATCCATCTGTGTCACGGTTCAGTGTAGGCAGAACATGAGGCGCAGAGCTAGGGAACATCCTTTTAATGTCCTTCTTGTAAACACAACAAAGAAAACAACAAAAGGAGAGTAAACCATTCACTGAAGGGCAGCAAATGCAAAGCTAACTCCAAACAATGACCAACAAACTGAAAGGCAAACAGAACAACTTAAATAGGATCCTCAATTAGAGACAACAAGACACAGCTCTCTCTACTTGGGGAGAACAGAAAACAGTACCACAGAGGTGCCTAGATCTTGTCACGCATTAACATCACGCCAAGTTTGAATATTTCGCTACACACCATTAAGCATTGTGTTAAATTGATTATCGTTTCTTATTAAGTTTACCTCCACCACAAAAAGCATCTATGAATGGCTTTTGCCACTGGCCAGTTTAACAGCTTATTAGCCATTTGTGAATGACACTGACACAATAACTATCAATATAGGTGACAATAACTGACTTTTTCATCAATTGAAAAGACGAGAGAATTGTGTAGCCAGCGAACTTTTTGTCTATCCTGAACAAAGCCTAATGCATAATTCGTAGAAATAGTCACAATATAACAGTAAACAGTTTTATTTTAGGCTTCTTATAATGTAGCTATTGAAGGTTGTAGCCAGCAAAGTTTTGGTCTATCCTGAACAAATCCTAATGCATAATTTGCTTTGACTGTGACGGGAGTCGAACGCAGGATCTGTTGTTTGGTAGTCCGCAACTCTAACCACTACGCTATTCATCAAGGGCAGTTGGTCACTCAGTCACTCACTCACTCACTCAGTTGGAGACATTCGCTCTTCTAGGTCAGCTCCACTTATGCGGTCCAGCAAAAAGGGGGGTTAGATTAATTTGCAGATGGTTATGTAGGGTTCTTCAAAGATCTCCCTGTACATGGTTCTTCCTCTGTAGTTCTACTAAAAATCTTTTATTATCTACAGATTTTAAGGAACTCTTTGGCTTCCCCAGCCATAATAGCCGATAACATTGAAGTGCTTATACATTCAGGGGAAGAAGTATGTAAATATTGTGGGCCCACAGGAAAAAAAAATTATGTAATAGATTAGATTCTATGTAGCTGATTTTATGTAGTTGACCGAGAACAAAGGGAGGTGCGCACATTAGGCGAAAGTAAAGAAAGCTAGAAAATAAATAATCTGCACAAACCAAATCCCCTGTGTCAAAGCACCACCCCCCAGCCCCCCAAACAAAACAAATTTCCCAGTCTATGCACAAAAGTTGACCATACATCCACTTTCTAGTGAATTAATAAATTAATCGTAAGGATGTACAACACATTAAACAGGTGCAAGTGACCAGCATAAATTGGGCAACTGGGCAACTATGCTGTTATCTGGGCTAATGTGGTCAACTTTGTCCCAATAGCAAGACCGATACAGTTCTAGCAACCTACTCAAAAAACAACTTTGAAAAATGATTTCATCATCATATCAACTATTTTTGGTTGTTGGTGTTGCCATTAGCTAATGTTAGCAAAGTTTGTTTGCCAATTGATAAAAAAGGAGGGATGGAGTCAGTATATGTTGGGTTATGGGAATTACTAAGATTAAAGAGTAGGGTCAATGTGCAAAGTCTGCTATGGTTATTTTATTTGACACAGCTACGTACCTTTTTAATGGACAGGGTGTTTTGATTGCTATGATGCAACCATGCAGAAATATTCTATATAGTTTCATGTAAAACAACAGATGGTCAAGGAGCTAGATGTTGTTAAGGAGGGCAGGATTAATTTTGTTTTTCTACACATGCACTTCACAGAGTAGGTGTTTCAGAAACATGCTAGAACGCATCATTACCCAGCGGTATCCACCTAGCTTATGCTCGGCTCTGCCCACCTCCTTTACTAGGTTCTTCCTACTAAGCTTAACTAGCCTAATGGAAATGATAGCTTTGGGGCTGTCTTTGTTTTGTTATAAAAATATTTGGTAAAATCCTTTGTGCCTTCCAAAGGTTCATTAAAGAACGTTTTCATTTAAAATGGTTCTCATGGCATTTTTTTTTTAGATTCAAATGTTTTTTGCTAGGGACCTATCCCTCCACACTGAACTGTTTAGGAACCTTTTTTCTCAAAAAGCCATAATTGTTGAATATTCATCAATTGTCTGCCCAAGGCCACAGCGGCATGTGTTGTGATGTGTTGCATTAGACTCACACCTCATTTGTGACTGAAGGGAACATGACAACTCCCTCAGTTACAAAGCTTTGAATGATACCTACAATGAGGTTAACGACCTGAGGGGTATGCTTGGAATGTGTCTCTGTTTGTGTGTGTCAGGCGATCTGCTTTTAATATGTCAGATGACTTGCTCTCAAAGCTCAGGCTACACCAAATTACATTATGAAGAGTTATCTGTTCTCCCATTTTGTAAATCATATTTTTCATGCAAGGAACTTCTCTGCAAATGAATGTATTGTCCCTTGAATGCCTTTTGAATGTAAATGTATCATTACTCTATAATTTGTCTTGTACACTATAGAAAAGGGAGTTTTTATGTTCTAGACTGTTTGGTAATTGCAGAGGCAGTATGTTTGTAAATCATATTTCCCAGGCTATGTGTTAATTCAAGTATTTCCTGTGTCTGGTCCTTGGGTTGCTTCAGCTGCCACATCAGCAGTCTCCTCACAGTGGAAAAAAAACCATAATAGTTTTGGGCCAATTACAGCACACAGACAGCACAATGAACAAATACAATTGTGGGGGAACAGGAAAAGAAACAGTCAAAGATATATATCTAGTTAAAGCAGTTCTAGCAGTAAAGCTGCTTTGAAAGAATAGCTCACTTTTAACTCATTGAGTAAACTAAACACAGTGAAAGTCTACAAAGCCTTTGCACAGTCTTCACATTTTGTTGGCCCTATGCAGTGTTTTAATGTTATTTTCAAATATTTACTATATGTTCAATAAATCACATTGTGTTGATTTCATAAAATATCTCAAAATATATGTTTTATCATATTACCCTGAGACTTTTGTCATTTTGCTCAGTCTGATTGTGTGGGTGTGTTGATAAAAATCTAAGTGTGTATAATTGTTTTTATTCTCACTACGTAGTTGTTGGGTGCCATGTCACAAGAATTTCATTATGCAGGATGATGTTGTGTTGTTTGGTGCATTTGACAAATAAACCTTAAAACTTGAAACTTGAACTCATTCCAATTAGTTTGGTTTAAATTCAACTTATGTGTCTGTCAACAAAATCTACACACTTTCTCTCTCTCTCTCACACACACACACACACACACACACATACGCACAAACACACACAGATACACACACACACACACACAGACACACAAATACCTAAAGAACATACAGTTCAAGCAATTCAAGGGAGTCAATTCATTGCACTAAAATGTATCACTTATATTCAACAAGGTAAGTCAATTTAGGATCAATTCAACAAATTACATCATATAAAGTGATACGGAATATTCAGATGGATAAGGTGCTTAGCTGGTGCATTGAAACATAGCGTCTCAGACAGTTTGTTTTGTATGGCGCGATGAAAGTGTTTACCTTGACTTGTTTGTTACAGTCATTGACGGCAGAGAACTGAAAGGAATGATGGTGAAAGGAAAAGTTGACTTTAGGAATGAAGTGTGAGGCACGGTGGTTTCAGAAATTATTCAGATCACTCATTTTCTATAAATGTAATTCCTAATTGATTATATATATTGTTTTACCCTCAATCTACACACAATACCCCATAATGTCAAAAAACATGTTTTAAGACATTTTTGCCCATTTATTGAAAATAAAAAATGAAATATCTGATCTGTATTGGTATTCAAACCCTTTGCCATTACACGCCAAATTGAGCAGATGCATTCTGTGTCCTTTGATCATCCTTGAGATGTCTCTAGAACTTTATTGGAGTCCACCTGTGGAAAATTCAATTGATCAAACTTCACAGTGCCTGTCATAGTAACAACCAAGTCTTGACGTCCAAAGAACTCTGTAGACCTCTGAGATTTTTTCGAAGCATCTGGGAAATGTAAAATACAAAATTGCTAAAGTAATGAAGGTTGCTAGGAGCAGTGGGCTCCATTGTTGTGAAATGGAAGAATTTTGGAAGCACCTAGACTCTTGCTAGAGCTGGCCGTCCAGCCAAATTAAGTAACTGGGCAAGAAAGGCCATGGACAGGGAAGTGACCACAAACCTAATGGCCACTTTAGCAGAGTTTCTTTGCAGAGATAGGCAAACCTGCCAGAAGGGAAACTAATTCTGGGCTAGACAGAAGTCACTCCTGAGTAAAAGGCATATGACATACCCACTTTAGAGCATGAGGAAAAATAACACCTGAGAAGAGATCCAGCTTTCAGCACAACCCGAAGCACACAGCAATGACAAAACTGAAGCAGCTTCGGGACAAGTTTGTGAATGGCCTTGAGCAGCACAAACAAAGCCTGGACTTGAATTCAATGAATATCTATAGGGAGACCTGTAGATCACAGTTCACCCACACTCTTCATCCAATCTAACAGAGCATGAGAGAATTTCCCAGGAAGAATGGGAGAAACTACCCAAATGCATGTGTGCAATGCTGGTAGAGGCATACCCAAGACTAAAAGCAAACACTACTACAAAGTACTGAATAAAGCCTAATTAGATATTTACATGAGATATTTCAGTTTATTACTTTCAATAAAGTGGCAAATATTTCTAAAAAAAAATGTTCACTTTCATTTTCTGGTATTTTTTGTAGATTGAAGGGAGAAAAAACTGTGTAATGGATTATAAATTTAGACTAGAACACAAAATGTAGTGAAAGTGAAGGGATGTGAATACTTTCTGAAGCCACTGTATCTACCAGTATTCAGATTTCTATTGGATTGGCAGTTATTGAGGACCAAGCTGAGGTAGACAGGTTTGTCTAAAAGGGTCTTATTAGATTAGATTCAACGTTATTGTCAATGAACCGTACAAGTACAGTACAACGAAATGCAGTTAGCATCTAACCAGAAGTGCAAATAGAAGAGGACAGAAAATTTACAAGTTTTAAGAATAAAAAAGCAAATGAATGTACAAATGGCAATTCTAAATGTGCAATGAAGGCAAATTGAAGGTAGCATGTGCAACAGAAATGCAGGGATAGCAGGGATAGCAATGTTATTCCCAAGGTAGACATGTACATGTAGCAACATCCTTTTCAGACTTTGCAAAGCAGTGTCAGAGTCCAGTAGTACAAGGGTGTAGTGCAGCAAGGTCCCTGAGAGGCAGTACTAAGCGGTGGGCATGGTTAGTGTTGGTTACAGAGTTCAGCAGGGTTATAGTAGCTGGGAAGAAACTGTTCCTGAGGCTGTTGGTGCGGGAACGAAGAGACCTGTACCACCTACCTGATGGCAGAAGGGCAAACAGTTGGTGGCATGTATGTGAAGGGTCCCTGATGATGCCGCGTGCCCTATGCAGACACCTCGTGCGCTGGAGGTCTATGATGGTTGGGAGCTGGGCACCAGTGATGTGCTGGGCGGTTTTTACCACCCGTTGCAGGGCTTTCCGGTCGGCCATGGGGCATCCGCTAAACCACATTGTGGCGCAGTCAGAATAATCTCAATCGTGCAGCGGTAAAAGTTCACAAGGATCTTGGAGACAGACAAGGCCTTCTTCAGCCTCCTCAAAAAGTACAGGTGCTGCTGCACCTATTTGACCAGAGTTGAGGTGTTGAGGGTCCAGGAGAGGTCCTCGGAGATGTGGAATTTGAAGCTGGGCACACGCTCCACTTCAGTGCCATCAATGAGAACTGGGGCATGACTGCAGCCTTTAGACTTCCTGTAATCTACAATGAGCTCCTTGGTTTTCTTTGAGGCGTTGAGGGCCAGGTTGTTGTCAGCGCACCAAGCCGCCAGGCACTTGACCTCCTCCTTGTAGGCTGACTTGTCATTGACACTGATTAGGCTTACCACCGTGGTGTCATCTGCGAACTAGACGATGGTGTTGGAACTGTGTACAGGAACGCAGTGGTGGGTGAAGAGGGAGATGGCTCAGCACACAGCCTTGTGGTACACCAGTGATCAGCATCAGGGTGGAGGAGGTGAAGTTGTCTAACCTGACAGACTGGGGTCTGTTGGTTAGGAAGCCCAAAGTCCAGTTGCAGAGAGAGGGGCTGATCCCCAGGTCGTGGAGTTTGTTGACCAGCCTAGAGGGGATGACCGTGTTGAATGCTGAGCTGAAGTCTATGAACAACATTCTCACACAGGGGTTGGTTTTGTCCAGGTGGGTCAGGGCAGTGTGTAAAGAATATAATAAGTTGGTACCAGTGAGTCTGGTTTAGACTGTGCAGTGGGGGCCAGTTTACCAGATTGTAAAGATCTTAGTGATGTGTTGTATGGGGAACTGATAACAAATGTACAAAGTTGCTGTACATTTATTGAGGTAACATTTAGAGGTGATCCTGTAAATTACAGTACATTACCAAAGTCCAGGACTGGTGGGATGGCCATTTGTTCATTCTTTCTAATATTCTTTATCTAAATGTCAGCAGCCTAGTGTCTTGATTTTTTTTTTGAGAGCAGGGGGTTCTTCCTTCTTGATCCCCACTCCCACATGACATTTGCTTTAAAATATATTTTTAGTGAGATTAATAACAATTAGCTGAAGATGTACGCTTTTGCCCGGCATAGCATAGCTTTCTAGGACACTGTTAAGTACATAGCACATTGCATTTCAAACAAGTCTAGAAGCTAGTAAAATAAGTATTTGCTAGCAAACCAGGCAATTTGAAAACTGGCTTCAACATTGTCAAAAAGATTAATGTAATAGTTTGAATTAAATGTTTAACATGGGTTATCCAATACGTTAATTACACTACCATTAGCCGATCTGAAAGTTAGCTACATGCAACTGTCAAAGAAACATTTTACAGATTATTTAACTTTATTTCACTAGGTGAATTTATAGAAAACATATACCAGTACTTCTTTGTACTGCCTTGTACACAAAGGAGCTGAGGAAATTTCACAGGAGAGAAGAGACAAATGAGAAATCTTGAAAAAAAATATATACAGGGTAAAATTGTAATGTTTATTTTTATCAAGTAGCTTTCAAAGAAAAGGCTGCGTTGTGAGTGGAATGATTTCCCTAATAATCCTGTTTACTTGGACACATCTAAAACGAGCCAGCCTACCTGCTGAACTTGATAAAATGCTGAAAATTGCGTGGCTATTATACTCAGAATGTTGTTTCCCCATCAGAAACATCCCCTGTCTCCTTATCTGTCTGTGCATCCTTCACAATCACAACACCATGTTGGACTCTGACGCAATGTTTACACACACTCAGCATGCAGTATCTCTGAAGGTGTCTGCGTTCGCTCCAGCCCCATTGTTTGCATATCTCACCATGTCCCAGCTGCTACAGGCATGATAACTTCCTGTAAATAGTGAAGGAGGAGAGGGAGTAGGAGGAGGCGAGGGTGAAACCAAATGGGAACAGCTGGCTACATATGGCTGTTTTTACATAGAACAATAAAGAACTTTGACCCTTCTCGATCACCTTCTAACCTCTTTGCCATCTAACTAACAATTCACTGAACATTCACTGTAACACATTTATTTTCCAATATTGTGGATTGTGTACATTTGAGGCTGTCAGAATGTGTCAAACTGTGGATGTGAAAGGCAACAAAATTAAACATTTTGTCATTACCCAGGAGCAATTATGTTTAAGCGCCAAGGTCAAGGGTACAACAACATATTTTCCACAAGGTTGGATTGAGAATTTAGACTAGCAACCTTTCAGTTACTGGGCCTACACTTGAACCACTGTCAACAGGGACAACAATGAACTCAACCCTTTCTTTTCTGTGTGCTCTCACTGGTAATCACCACACCAAGGAGACTTTATAGCACACAACCAGAAGCAGTGGATATACAGGAACACTAGCTGTCTTTGTCATACTTCAAAATGAAGGAATTGAAATCCCCGAAACGCTACATTCCCGCCAAACACAGGTTATTTCAGGTAAATTAGCATAGCCAGTTCAGACAGGAAACGTGGGTGGACATTGGCCCAGCAAAGCATAAGTTGACATGGGATTGCTCCAATCACAATTCTAGATTTCATACTGACTGTTTAATCATCAGATGCCTTATGTGTGCTGATTTTACTACAGTGTACACACCACCCACCACCCCTGCTGCCACCTGTTTAGTTGTAACATTGTCAGGAGGGTTGAAGGACACAGCAGAGGTCCTTAAACAAATGTAGTTTAATCCAAGGAAATCAGGGAACATCCAGGAACACAAGACACAAACGTCACCTGAAACAATGACTGACAAAACTCGACAGTGTCGGTGTAATATCATTGGCCAATGAGCAACTGTCCATGTGCCTGGACAATGTGGGGTAAACGTTGCAGCCATATCTGAAGTTGGGGTGGTAGGAGATAAGCCACTTCTTGGGTCTACAATGCTGTGGCTGCACTGTGTGATAATGTTAAGTTCCACTATTTTGAGGTATTTCAGGAATGGTTTTGGGCCAATCCCAGATTCCTGACCCTAGACCTGGCACTATAATGTCCTTTTCATTATGGAGGAGGAAGGTCTATGACCGCCATTCACATGAGCATGTCACCCTCCTACAGCTCATGGAAAAGCCATTTCATGACATCACTAGTGACCAATGTCATGTTTGGGTTTGCAATGCCAATATATTTTCCCACAGTGCATGGCAAAATGAAGATATTCATTGTGACATGGACAAGATATCATGGCCAAATGCAGAACACAGAACTGATGCAAATTAGTGTAGTGTGCTAAACACTGGCATTTCTTTTATTTATTTCTGATGGTATTTGTTACAATTGATTTGACAAAAATACATGTTGCAGCAAAAGTTACTTGTTTGCATCAATGATTATGGGATAGAAATTATGGAAATTATTTTCTGACAGTTTTGATGGGTAATGTACAGTTGGAATGTACAGTTGGAGTTTTGCCAAATATGAAACCAGTGAAATAAACTGTAACAGATTACCTTTACACTTCAAAGAGTCATTTTGAAACACATCTTACATTGTTTGGTCTTGGACCAAATTATTGTTACAATGACTTAACTGAAAGAATTGCACTATGTTATGTTTTGATGAATTAAAGAATGTATGTCATCAAAACTTAGTGGTTGAATCCCTGATCGTGTGGTGAAAGATGTTTACATAGAAAATGAAAGGAAAACATTTTTTTGAGATTTGTAACACCGCACCATGCTATTGATAATAATACCAAAGCGACTGAAAAAAACTATACAGGGACACAACGATGGGCAAATGTGGCACAGGAGATGTAAACTAGACACAGGTGAAATCAAAAACAAAGGGGATTCAAACAGAACATAGAAACAGAGAAACTAGAACTAAAGTACAGAGAACATAGAAATATAACAGCCGTTACATTAGTTCTGTGTTTCCTACTGTGGGGGGATCGGTACTACCCTGTGGAGATAGATATTAATTATATTATGGTGTTGATATTGTTATTAATAGTATTGTATACATGACCATGTGATGGCAGTGCGTTACCCCAATTAGAAGAATCTGAATGAGTATTGTTCTCTAACCTAACGCAGAGTATGAATATTGTTGTGCATTCTCCAATAAATGGTTAAAGTAATACGTGGCGTTTTCTTTCTGAACCATACAGAAACATACTTGTCAATCGGAGGTTCTGCTGCTGTGAGGGGTGTGTTAATCTGAGCTTTATACACATAGGGATAAGCCAATAGTGGAAATATCGGTGTGGTTCACTTTAGCATCTCTTTGAGAGGAGGACAGTCACCAATGGATGGGATGGAACTTGGAGCAAAACCAGGTGACAGGTGGTCAGTTTTCTCTAAAATAGATGTTTCTGTCACCAGTATATAAACACACACGGTTGCCAAACAGTCTGTAAATAGTCACACTACCTCCCCTGCATGAAAACTTTCTTTTACACACAATTTAGTTATTAAAAAGTCTGAAAACCCCTGTCATCACAATCAGAAAGAATCAGAATATTTACCATTCTTCCTATCCAGACTTTCTCCTTTCCTTCCTCTCCACTCTCTAACAGAAAAGAAGATGCTAATGTTATCCATTAAAATTTCTAAATATATTTTCACGCTAGCCCATCCACTGCAAATTTACATGTGAACATTTTTTAACCTAGCTACCAAGAGAGTAGCTAGCTAACCTAGCTAGCTAACTTTGTCTACATAGCTAACGTTAGCTAGCATAACCTATTTTAAACCTTATAGAGCAGATCATCTATTTATTTATTAAAACAATTGTGACATTATAACATCACTAGCTAGTATCTCAAACAATTGAAACCTGATTTGAAAAGACGTTTATGATGATGTGGATTCACTTGACACTAGCTAGTTTCAGGTCAAGTTTTCTAAAGCAGTTTTCTCTAAAACTTACACGAGCAATTAGTTAGTAGAAGGGTCAATGAAGCTGCTAATAGCGAGCAGCCTCCTCTGTTGGCTAAAACAAGCACAACGCGGTTTAGACATCAACCGGTAGGCTCTGCTGCCCTGTCTTTCTTGCCATGTAAAATATTGTAGCGTCCTAGACGGACAGAATGAGCCGGAGACACAGGTGTGGTTCCCAATCAATTTAATTACTAACTAAAGTTGGGCAGCTATCAGCTACTGCCTACGCCAAACCAGATAAAGAAATGCCTACACACTCAGAACAAGACTCAGAAAGATGCAAATACAGGATTGTTACTTCGCAGGTCACAGGTGTTTCCCACACAACATGAGGGGTCCCAAAACTAACTAACTCCACACCAAAACATCCCCTTAATAAAGGCTCTTACCTGGGAACCCCAAGGTACCACCCCTTTGTTGCCAACCGGCCACCCAGAGCGGTTTAGAGGTTTAGAGTCAGGTTAGGTTGAGGTTGAATTCAGGCACAAAAGGTAGGCTATTAAGGTTGAGGCCAAGATAAGTGTTAAGGGATAGGAAACATTTATTTCTGGGTATCTGGTCTACACAAGGATAAATAAAAATGTGTGTGTTTAATGTTTCCCGCACTGGGCATATACAAGAACATTTAAAGACTCTCCCTTCATTTCAAAATGACAGGACATACTTGCACAAAGCTCAGCCTGAAATAAACTGTTGGACTCATCATGCATTGCCAGGGACCCACCCTGCCACCAAATAGAGTCTCAGCTCAAACTGCCTGCCATTCCAGCTGAGATCTGAGCTAACAGTGGCTTGGATAGCTCCTGTGTTTGATAAAATGAATAGGCTTGAGAAGATTCTTAGTCTTATCATAGTTTAGGTAAAACAAGGTTAATCCGGGGTTAGATGTGTCAATAACCTCGGATTAATTTGTAAATATTAAATAATTTCTTAAATATCCTTGCTCAGGGACACAAAGATAGAGGACTGATTGCATTCTTTCCACAACCTTATAGAGTTGCACTGCACAGCAGGGCTTGTTTGAAGTTAGGAATATGTGGTTCAGTGACCCTCTCCTTAAAAGTCGTGAGACTACTTAAATCCCTGTGACGCCAACACTTCACTACTTGGCATTTCAATTCCCCTGTGACAGAGTGTGTGGTCTTTATTACCACCTTGGCAGCTCGCCCACTACAACACGCCCATTTTTGGCATGACTACTTTTATCTTCTTTTAACCCTCTCAAGCGTGCATGTGTGTAGGGTGAATGCATATATAAATATGAACAAACAGGCTCCCTACACACAACTTCATACACATGCTCACAAAGGCACATGCTCAAACAATGGTGGTGTCCTAAAACCAGAACTTGCATTCCAAATAATAGACCATTTCTCTATGTAAAAAACAAGTGTTTTAAAATATGTACAAAGTAAAATAATAATGGGAGGTAGTGTGTCACCCGTGAAGCAGTTAGCTGTTTTTTTTTGTCCATCTGACTCATGTGAATATGCAGGTTTAAGGTATGTATTGCAGCAGAGTAATAGGTTTAAACAAAGACAAGAGTCACAAAAACATGTTTAGAGTATATCCTGCAAGTACAGTGTTGAGCTAACATGATAAAAAGATTTCTTGTTACAAAATGCTAGTACCTAACGGTTTGAGTTACAAACTAATTAATACATAATTCAGACTCAGGAGTCTCTTGAACACCAGCTCTTTGTGGTTTTGCAGTACAATATACAAGCTCCATTATCCATCAAATGGTAAGCTAACTTCAGTTGCTGTTAAACATTTAAAAAAATAACTGAACATGCAAATGGAAAGCGTATATTGCAAGAAGAAAATTTCAGATATGTCTCAGGTATAGGAAATACACTTCCTATATTTAAACAAAATGTCTGTCTTTTTTGGGACTATCTATCAAATATTTTGATTATGTACGCTACCATTTGGTGTTGCCCAGAGATCATTGCTGAGTGCAACTGGAGCAAAGGTAGAAATCTACAGTAGGTGCTGTTGAAGTCGCAAAAATAGGGCAAAGAATGGCAAATACATTTTGTGTCTGAGATTTTATAAAGGTTTGGATGTCATATTTATTTCAGGTATTCTTTCAGTGAAATTCACTCCACACTTTTGAAAAATAATAGTTATTTGATAACAGCTGATGAATAATAAATTGGAGCGCTGACCCAAATGGATGAATGACAGGGTCAGGAAATTGTGGGCGGGGGCTGTGTATTGGTGTTTGTATGGACACAACCAACACACATGCCCTCACACATACCTTCACACAAATACACCCCTCAAGTATAATAATATTTGTTTTAACTATTAGCCAATCAGAGAACGAGTATCTGGGTGTAACTGTTGAAATACACAAAAAAAGATTAGACACATTGTCACGGTACGGTGAGGATCAGCGCCATCGTGTCGTGCACTCCCAGTTCCCGTCACTCCACGAACTCACCCCGGACTCATTCATTGTCTTGTCTCCATTAATCATGCACACCAGGCCCCAATCTTCCCATCAATATGTGTTTAAATGTTTCTCCTCTGCTCCCCTCACTTGTTGATTATTGTTGTTGCTATGTCACACGTAGCGGGTGAGTGTTCGGTTTGCTGCTAAGACAGCCCTTTACTTTCATCCAGTTTGTATTTTGTATTCGGTGTTTGTTTTTTGATTAAAACATCTACATCGACTGCGATTCTGCCTGCGCCTGGTTCCTCCTCTCCACCACCATTGTTACACACTTACTAGAATCAAACCTGAAACAAAATGTTGCCATAATACAGTAAATAGGTAGACAGGGTGGCAGGTAGCTTACTGGAGTGTAGAGCTAGTACTTGTAAGGTGGCTGGTTTGAAACCCTGATAAAACCTCTGTTGGGCCACTGATGAAAGCACTTAACCCTAATTACTGATGTAAGTTGCTCTGGATATAATCGTCTGCCAAATGACAATTAATACATATAGTAAGGTATCTTAGAATCACTGCAGACTTTTAACTTATATCGCTGTATGTAAATAACTTCTCTTCAGCTTAACTTTAATTTATATGTACACTATACAGAACTGGATGCTTGCCTTGCAGCATAAGACGATGCCAAATTGAATAATCCAATTAGAAGCAGTGCATGTCCTCAGTCAACCTTAGCCAGAACACGCAGCTTAAACTGTACTTTCATAAGGTACACACTGCTACCTCACTCTTTTTTTGCAAGAGGACATAACTTTAGGGACGTTATGTTATTTTAAGCTGCACAATGTAGGATATAGGTTCTCTGTCAGTCACACTCAGTATGTTACCATAGGTTTGACACTCAAACACTTTCATTAAAAACAATAATTCATCAAAGCCAAGTGAAACGATGAGACCGTGTTTTGTCTGCCTTCCAGGTGCTATAAAATATCTCACTTCCCTTTGCTTTTCATCAAATTGAGCAGTGTGACAACATTTTGTAACTAAAAAAATAACTTACTATTGGCAGACCTAGCTGCAATTTAACATTCCACCTTTGGGGAATAGTTTGCCTATGGATGTTTTGTGCAAACGTTTGTTTGTCTTGTGTGACATAACACAAAATTGTTCTGTCACCTGTTAAGCCTGGCTAACTGATGGTTACAGAGATGAGTGAGCCAGGTTAATTTGGAATTAACCAAAAACGGCTTATAGTAAAAATAAGAAAGAGCATTCAACACACATTCTTCACATCACCTACAAATACTACGATGCCACGTGCACACAAATTAGCCAACAGAGGCAGGCAGAGACAGGTTTTTAGTCCCTCTGTGCTCACATGTGGTTGGCTCATAGATGGGCTAGTATGCAAAAAAATGCAAGCTCCCGATTGCTTCAAGGTGTCTCATAAAAAGCCTCAAGCCCATAGCTCTCACCTAGTAGGTTTGCTATGCAGAAGAGGAGGGCTTTGCTTATAAAAACCAACATGAGACCTGAATGGCAAATAAAGGACAGCTGATATAAAAGACAGGATGATATTAAGGACCAGGCTGACTGACATACATCTGTGACAACGATTCCCCAGGGGTGGAAGAAAACTTGACACTCAACAAAACTCCATTTGGAACCTTGCTTCACTAACCTTTTCATGTACGCATTTAGGGAAATTCCACCAGTCTAGTCAATAGTACGTCCTACATGTCAAGCCTTATTTTGCTATAGTGTGGGAACATGGATACATGGTGCTTTTGGCAATCAATGCCACTGCACCTCTGTCAACATGAATTTCATTGTATGCTGACTAACTTATCCAAACGTATTTCTTTAATAGTACAAGTCGAGCAAACTCCATTTTGGGCCATTGTGTTTGCCTCATTGGTCCTTCTTTCTTCCTCTATTCCACTCGCTCTGCTCCATGTCTTCATTGGGATGGCCAATCTTCCTTTTTGCCCTGTAGGTTCTAAATTAGGTATACAGTAGATGCATAAAATAGGAAATCTATTACATGAAAGTTTTTTATTCCTCCAACCAATATTTCTCAACTTGAGCATTGTGGGAGGTTTTGAGTTGGTCAGACATGTAATATTGATAGATTACAATGTTTTCCTTTTATGAAAATCATCCAGTTTTACTTTATCATGTAAAACATGTGTAGAAATTACAATATAGTTTAGCAATTTAGTTATCTGAAAATAATTTTTCACTGTATTTTCCATGCAGTATACATACCAACTAGTATACACAGCTCAATTGTGCAGATTTTGTGGTCTTTAACTGAGCCAACATTCTTTATCAAGAATGTGCACAATATGTACCTACAAAAAATAAAACAATTGAGAATATTATTTTCCTGTCTATTAATATTGGTTCTTTTCGGTCACATATTAAGTCACGACTTGGGTCATGTGACCAAACCAGTTCTTCACTGCTCTAAACTGTAAATTCTTCCTCTTCACCCCTACTGAAATTGTCTATTAGCAGGTGAGTGTGTGTTTGTGCGTGTGGTGAGGGTGGGGGTTCTGTAGACTCATGTAGAATCTGGGTTACAAGAGTGTAGAATAGAGGCACAGCTGAACGTCACACTGATTGTACAAACTTTTCTTTGTATTTAGCACACAGAGATCCCAAAATGTGCAAACAAGTTGCCAGGGATTGATCGAAACTAATCACGAGGACTGCTGTTTTGGAATGTTCAATTTTATAATTAATGCATACTGTATTAAGACATTTCTTAAAATGTATAAAATCTTCCAGGTCTTACGTAAGCACTAACACAGACATTTAAAGCATTAACACACAAATTGTTTATATTACCATTTTTAGCCAAAAATTACAGAAGTTTCTGGTTGCAAGAGTGCGATTAATTTCAGACATTAACGCACCCCCAACTACTGCTCTGACAGTTGCCATGTTAATATGCCACAGAATAAGGAGTCTCCATTATGCTCATCATTCACAAATGCACTATAACTCCATAAATGTACAATATATACATTTTTGGCTAGCCATCTAAATGCAGTTTCATAGAAAAAATATTTCTATGAAACCAGTTGTTCAATTCCATATGCATGGTGTAAAAAT
This sequence comes from Esox masquinongy, assembly GCA_016801175.1. Taxonomy (NCBI): domain Eukaryota; kingdom Metazoa; phylum Chordata; class Actinopteri; order Esociformes; family Esocidae; genus Esox; species Esox masquinongy. The sequence goes on along the minus strand of JACXGI010002751.1, from coordinate 13,577 downwards.
AGCCAGCTAACCAGTTGGAGGTACAGAAGTTAATGTTGCATAGGTTCATATTGGCTAGATTATTTTTGGATGAAAATATAAATATATATATAGAATGGGAAACTTACCTAGGTAGTAGTAATCACAGACATCTTTGTTGCGGCATCTTATGCAATGAGTGAGCGCATTTCTCAGGTCTGTGATGCAAGCTACTAAGCCAGTCCATCATTTCTCCTGTTATCAAATACATTTGTCAGTTGTCTTTCTAATTTCTGTGGTCAGACAATAATGTTGCTAGCCAGGCCATGGACACTTCCAGTAACTCCTCGCTAACTCCTCTTCCTCCCTATCTGTTGCTAAAGCTACTTTCTATCACTCGAAAGCACAAGCTTCTTCCTCTAACCCCAGGAAACTGTTTTCCATCTCGTCCTACTCCATTTTCCCTCTCTGCTAATGACTTTGTCAACCACTTTGATAAGGTGGTTGATGATAGTCGTACCTCATTCACTCAGCCCAGTGGTTGCTCGCATCCCGAACTTGGCCACACATTAACCACTTTGTCCCCCGCACTTGCCAGATGATACTCTGCAGCTAGTGAATGGCTGGCCGACCAACATCATGCCTTCTTGGCCGATCCAATCCTGTCTTCTCCGAACTATCTCAGGAGACCTTCTCCAATTCCTTAACATAATCTACTCTTCACTGCTAAGGACTGGCTGTGTTCCAGTAGACTTCAACAAGGTCAGAATTGCTCCCCTCTTAAAGAAACCAACACGAGATCCCTACGATGTCAAAAACTACAAGCCAATATCCCTTCTGTCTTTTCTTTCTAAGACACTTAAGCGCAATGTCTCCAATCAATTCTCTTCTTACCTCTCTCAGAACAATCTCCTCAACCCTAACCAGACAAGCCTCAAAACGCGTCACTCCACAGAGACTGCTCTCCTCTTTTTAACAAAAGCTATTCACAATGCCCTAGCTAACACTCTCCTCTGTTCTCATCCTCCTTAATCTATCTGCTGCCTTCGACACTGTGAACCATCACATCATATGTTCCAACTTCTTGGATTTGGGCATCTCAGGCTCTGCACACTCTTGGATTTCTTACTACTTGGAAAGCCGCTCCTACCAAGTGACATGGAGAGGATCAGTGTCTGTCGCACACACTCTTACTACTGGGGTTACTCAGGGATCGGTTCTAGGTCCTCCCCTCTTCTCTCTATACACCAAGTCTCTGTCATATTCTCACATGGTCTTTGCTATCACTGCAATGCATATGACACGCAGATTCTGCTTCCCTCCTTTCGACACTCAAGTGACAACACACATCTCTGTGTGTTTGGCTGACATCTACGGGTTCCTGGCTGACATCTCTGCTTCGATGTCAGCCCACCACCTCAGGCTTAACCTTGAAAAGACTGAGCTGCTCTTCTTCCGCAGGACAAATCCATCATGGTTGACAATTCCACAGCGTCCTCCTCCCAGAGTGCAAAGAAACTTGGGAGTGACCCTAGATGACACCCTGTCATTCTCTGCTGAGGTCTAAGGCATTGACTCGCTCATGCGGGTTCATGTTTTACAACATTCATAGAGTAGGACCTTACTTCACACAGGGAGCAGCACAAGCAATTGTCATCTCACGTTTGGACCATTGCAACTCACTCTTAGTCAGACTCCTGCAATTTATTCAGAATGTAATAGGCCGTCTAATGTTCACCCTATTACATTCTACAATCCCATTTCCAAAAAGGTTGGGACGCTGTGTAAAATGCTAAATAAAACAGAAAGCAATGATGTGCAAATCATTTATCCCCATATTTAAATTGAAAATGGTACAAAGACAACATATCTGTCATGGTTTAGGGAAGGCAGGACATGAGGCGCAGAGCAAGTGTAGGGTAACATCCTTTTAATTGTAACCACAAAACAACAAAAAGAGAGGCACAACTGCAAACTGAGGCACAACACAACGGACACAAACAATGGTCCGCAAACAAGGGCAACTTAAATAGGGTTCCTAATTAGAGACAACGCAGGGCAGCTGCCTCTAATTGGGAACAATCAAACACAGCAGTGCAGAGATGCCTAGAGGCACCTCTGCGGGCAGGCCCTGGCTGTGTCCCCCACATGCATAGAGATACCTATAGGCCCCCAGCCAGGACCTGACAATATCAAATGTTGAAAATGAGAAAGGTTATTATTTTTGGATAAATATATGACAGTTTTGAATTTGATACCAGCAACACATTTCAAAAAAGTTGGGACAGGGGCATGTTTACCACTGTGTTGCATCACCTCTTCTTTTAACAATACTCTGTAAGCATTTGGGAACTGAAGTGACCAATTGCTGTAGTTTTGAAAGTGAAATGTATTCCCATTCTTGCTTGATATAGGATTTCAGCTGCTCAGCAGTTCAGGGACTACAAGTCCGGACTGCAGGCAGGCCAGTTTAGCACCCAGATTCTTTTACTACGGAACCATGCTGTTGTAATACGTGCAGAATGTGGTTTGGCATTGTCTTGCTGAAATTACCCTGAAAAAGATGTTATCTGGATGGCAGTATACGTTCCTCCAAAACCTTTATATATTGTTCATCAATAATGGAGCTGTGCTGCACAGATGTGCAAGTCACCCATGCCATGTGTACTAATGCACCCCCATACCATCACGGGTGCTGGCTTTTGAACTGTGCTCTGATAAGAAGCCGGATGGTGCCTCTCTTTAGTCCGGAGGACGCGGCATCCATGATTCTCAAAAATTATTTCAAATTTTGATTAGTCAGACCACAGCGAGTTTTCACCTCAGTCTATTTTAAATTAGCTCTGGCCCAGAGAAGGCGACAGCATTTCTGGAACTTGTTTATATATGGTTTCTTCTTTGCATGGTAGAGTTTTAACTTGCATTTTTGGATGCAGCGACATACTGTGTTCACAGACAATGGTTTTTGGGAGTGTTCCTGAGCTCATGCAGTGATTTCCACTACAGAATTGTGTCTGTTTTTAATGCAGTGCCCCCTAAGGGCCGAAGATCACGGCCATCCTATATTGGTTTTCGTCCGTGTCCCAAGCATACAGAGATTCCTCCAGATTCTCTGAATCTTTTAACGATATTATGTACTGTAGATGATGAGGTTCCCAAACTCTTTGCAATTTTATGTTGATAAACATTATTCTTAAATTGTTGCACTATTTGCCTGTGTAGTCTTTCACACAGTGGTGAACCCCTACCAATTCTCACCGATCCTCTTCGGAATGATCTTTTAATATCCACAATGCAATACTCAGCTGTAAAGAAATAAGAATACATGGCAAATGTGCAAAAATAAGAAATGAGATTTAATAGTAGAATTAATTGTAGAGATAGTTAACAATACAAACTGTAAGATAGATGTTCAAATTAAGTTAGAAGAGAAGCAAAAAGAAACAGAGGTACTTCAAGAACGATCAAAATGATCTGTTACAAAAAAATAGCTACTTGGATGAAAAAAGAGGAAAAATGCACCAAAATTTGCATCATGGGAACAGAACAAAAGAATTTACTGAAAATTGTCACAGAAAACAGAGTCCTCAACGACTTACGTAATTAATTGAGGAAAAACATATTTTGTGGAAATGTTCTCCCTGAAACATATACTATATTCACTGAATGAAGCGAACTGTAAGGATTTGTTTGGGGATAATAATGTAAAATTAACAAATTCACAGAAAGATCAAGAAAAAGGCTTCATAACAATAGGTGACGTTTTTGAATCTATTAAATCATTTCAGACCGGTAAGTCACCAAGGCACTATGGCATGCCAACAAAGGTGTAGCTTACTTTTTGTGATGTACTAAAGGACACTTTATTAGATTGTTTAAATTACTCTTATAAAAAATTTAAATTATCACAAATCCTCCAAGAGGTTTTCGTCTCCCTACTACTGAAACAGGACCCAAATGGGAAATAAGTAGTAAAGATCCAATACATTTAAAAAACTCACACTTCAATGTTCAATTCCTCAATGCTAAAATTCTAGCAAAATGTATTGCACTTATATACCAAAATAAATGTATACCGGACATTATTAATCCTGATGAGACAGATTCTATCCATGGACGATACATTGGTGATAACAAACGTCAAGTACTACAAATAATAGAAGACAAAAAGCATAATATACCTGGCCTAATCTTCATAGTGGATTGTTCAAAAGGCCTTTGATGAAGTACAACTAGATTTAACATGTAAATATCCAAACTGTTTTAATTTTAGGAAAATTGGCAAAGTAGATACTGAAGTCTTGGAAAGGACTGCATCTAACTATTTATGGTAAAGTTGCCTTCGTCAACTCCCAGGTGATTTCACATTTCACTTTTTTATTCATGGAATTAAACCAAGAGAATCTTTTATTAAGTCAGCTAATAAGCTAATAAGATGCTCATCCAATGTTTAAATGGCTGCTCTTTGCCATAGTACAGATTAAAACTTTTTTAAATGGATAGATGATGGGACTCTTTAAAATATCAAGTTTTTAAAATACATTTTTACAGAGTTTGTTACAATTCCAATTCTATCATCCAGAAGACCCAGATCAGATATAACATCAGATAATATGGTTAAATTTAAATATAGTAATAGATACTAAACCAATTTTCATAGAGAAAATGTAGAAGAAAGGTATCACGTAACATAACTAGTACAGAAGGAAAAGTGCTTTCTAATAAACAACTCAGTGATGTGGAGAGTCATGTTTTCTTAAAAAAATATAGGCCTAATCAAATCTTTGTAGCAATGCAAGGCTAAAAATGACCAGTACAAACCGTAAAAAACTGACAATACAGATCACAAGGTTGCAGGGGATGAGTAGTTTGCTTTTCCCACTCACTGAGGTGCAAACACATGAATCTTGCTCATATCTATTTTAAACACGTGAGCAGTGACGCAGAAGGTCAAAGGACACTTCATGTGGTTATTTAGTGAATGCTGTAAAGAAACAGTCAAAGCTGCGCCAGCTGGCTAAAGCAGGAGTGTAGAAATAAGGCCTAATAACATGTAATGGTTAATGCAGCAGCTGTTGAACAGCTTTTGGTGGAACTTCTGTTTGGGCTACACTGTATTCCATTTCGTGTAATAGGAGGTTCCACTCGCTGGCTCTTCTACATTGTTAGCTGGCATGCTGCCTTTTCATGACTGCAAATAAACCTGTAGGTCATTTTTGGTTGACAAAAACACATAGCTTTGGATGCAGTTTGGGTCTTTGCATGTCAAAATTAGCACATTCAATTACTGTGTTTTACATATCAAATAAGGTTTTAATTTGACTGGCTGGCTCAGCTACATTGTATCATGCTATTTTCCATAACTGTCAAAAAGAAATTCAGACCAACATTGTCCATGAAAAACTGCAGCTATAGATCATCATGGCATAGTGAAGCTATCATGCGCGTGGGAAAAACTGGGGTACAGAAGTAATTCTTTACTTTCCTATTTAAAACAATGCAGCTAAGCCTGACTGTAAGCAATATCGATACACTTTTTGAAACTTTTTTCAATAATAAGATGTAAATTCTAGATATTCCTGTCAAAGTCACCAGTTTATATCACTAAAAAGTTACACTAAAAAGTTACTTTTATAACACTATAAAGTTACTTCAACCATCATATGCTAGCGAAAGTGCTAACTATTCTACCTGTCTATTGATGTAGGTTAACATGCTGATAGCACAATCTGCCTCCAAAAATATCTATTTTGAAGTGGTAGACCTATAAAGCAGGTTGATAAAGATATCACCAAAATATGTTGTATTTAATACTTCCATCATCATTCCCAGCTAACAAGAAAACAGTAATGGCATTTAATTTAAGAGGAAGAACAAGATTTAACAAGGTAATTTTGTGGCTAATTTGAATGGCCGCGATCGGTGGATGTTGAGGATCTATGGAACGCCATTTAATTTGGATCTTTGTTCACTAACGCTATTCAAAATGTCAAATAAGTTTTCAATTTTATTTGTTAAATAACAAAATTGTGGGGAAAAAAGAAGAATATGAACAATGGCTGCCTAATTCTAACTTGAATCAGATATGAATGAATGTTCAATAGGTTAAATCGCACATTCTGTTAACATGTCCATCCAATTTGACATCTAATTTTAAATTTAGGGTATGATACGTTATGATATGTTTTCATGAGTTAGTTTGGATCTGTACTGAACTACTTAATTGGTAGCTTGGTAAACTGTTCTATAGTAGCTTCCCCAACACTGGAACATTCTATGTTAGGAATGTGAGAGTAGAGTGACTCATCCAGCAGGTCTTCAAACTAGGCCACCAGCACCAATGAACTACACCCTAACCACTATCACAACAAGGGATATCTATAGGGCATGAGCTTATTGGGCAAGCATAGTTAGGCACTATCCAGAAGATAACTCCTCCCAGAGATTTCTGTAAATCTGAAAGAACTTTAGAAATGTAGGCAAAATGCTGAATCTACTGTCGTTAAATCTCAGGTCTTTTAGGTACACCCAAGAAAAACAATGTTATTGAACATAGTCATTCAGGAGTACAGGTTCAAAAAGATCACTACATTTGACAAAAGTAGATAATATGAAAATAGTCTGATTAACAGTTAACACTGATGAAGGTAATGAAAGTTCTTTCCTCATTATTAAAAATAATTACTTCTAGACCCATATTTGACCATGTTTCTATTTCTATGTTTTTATCAGTAATTGAACCCCTTCAGTGGAAAATCGACAAGACATGCCTCCTTTCAAATCTAAATCATGTGCATCACGGAGAAAACATTAACATTTGACAATATCCTGACAAATGATAGAAATAAAGGTTTCTCCAACATTCCCTAGAAAGTTTCTAGACATTAATCTATTACATACTGACGTGTGGCAACAATGTTCTGTTAACGTTTAGTGGGACGGTGATGAATATTCTCCTAACCTTAAGAAAACTGGACAGGGGACACTAATGTTCTTGCCACATTCTTATGAAACATGCACATGAAATGTGTCTGCTGTTTTACAATCCAATTAATTAATATAGATTTGACATTCACAGTGTTATTTGAAAAAAGTCACTGCCAGAAGCTAATGCTTCAAACCCTGTAGCTTTGTAACAATGATTTTTTTTTTTTTTTTTACAATTTTACTGAAATTATAGTAGTAGTTTATGTTTTCTCACACATTGTTTTGTGTTCCTTTCACATTACAAGAGTTTACTGGGCCATTTTCAGGTGGGAAGCATGCCACCTCGCAACATGCACAGGAATGTGCACCACACAATTTGTGTTGGGCACAAAGTGTATTGCTATAAATCTCGTTCTCAGCAGCATGATCAAACAAGATTTTTTTAATAATGTTCTCTCCTTCAGCCCTCCGGGCATTGATGTCCCTTTTGGTGTTTATGTGAAACACACACTGTTCTGTACAGTCTGTTACGAGTAAAAACTTGATGCGTAAGCAAAACAGCAAAGGGAGAGGTTCAGGAGATATGAAATGATGGCATGACCCAATCTTAAAGCAGTAGCCTCTATCATGTTTTCCGAAAAGTAGGCCATACACAAGATCTGCTTACTTATAGGATTTTTCCACCTTTATACTAAACTGTACAGTACCAAAACCTAATACAGGTGTGCCTGTTGTTTTCTATAACAGTTGGGTGTGGTTCAGTTTGGTTAATGTAGGCCAAAAGCATACCTGTCTGCTACCCAAAAATATCTGGTACTGGCTTGCTTTTAAATCTCCCAGGGACAAGTTTTAGCACTAGCTTCCTTTGTGTAAAACTAAAAAATAAAAGCTAATAAAGCTAATCTAAGAAATGCCTAGTAAATAATTATTATTTTATTAGGAGGTTTTAGTTGCACCACTTTGCATCAAACTAATGTGTTTTGTACATCAATGAGCAATTTTCCAAAGTTTGAGAATGTGCACAAAGGACAAGCATAGAAGTCTATAAACATTACTTCTGTACTAAGGTAATATATTCAGTTGTTTTACAATTTGAATTGTTTACAACATTATTTTTGAAATAATATTGGCTTTTTGTGCAAATGTCTATATAATCTGATTTTAAAAAGCAAAGTAGATATATTATATAGTAAGAACAGGGCATACGTTTTCTGTAGATGTTGTTTGGGACATTGATGGAATATTCTCCTAACGTTAAGAAAACTGGACGAAAATGTTCTATCAACATTCCCAAGAAATTTTCCCATGAAACAAGTCTACTATTTTACAGTCCTATGTATTAACATAAATTTGACATTAGCATCATTAAATGAAAAATTATCACTGCCAGAAGTAAATTCTTCAAATCCCCTAGTTTGAATCAGAGAAGTATGGTTCAAAACCTTGATGTATTTATTGCCATATCCGGAGTGTCTATTTGCACCCGAGTGAGAATGGTCACACGGCAGCTAATCGTCTATTTACCAGTGTTGCCAACTCCTCAATAAGGAAAGTAGCTATTGGCTGCGCTAAAAGTCGCTAAATGACGTCATCACCTAATTTGCATAATTGGCTATGTGCATGTAATTGTGATGGACGCTGTAGGAGAGAGGAATAATGTCGTGGGAGAGAAAGCAGCTCTACATGCTTCTCCAATGTGCCAGCATGGAACAGTGTTCAGCGATAGCTAATGCCATGGTGGCCTCAGGCTTTTTTGCAGAGAAATTTTTTTAACCATAAATGGCAGCTTGTTTTGGGTAGAAGTGTATGTTTTTGAGTTGTCATGTGGTTTTTTACATCACTAAGTTTTGCGTAGAAATCAGACTTACAATACAGGCAGTATGCATGTGTATCTTCTCCAGTAAACGTCTTCAACCAGCCTTTGAATTCAGGGTTTGATTCCCACGCCTTTCCGTATTTTTGAGTGTACAGTTTAGACTGAGACATGATGAGCTAGCCAGCTAGATGTTTAGCTTATGTCACAGAGTGGCACAAACACAGTGGACGAGGTGAGTAAGTGACTGAGGCTGTGTAAGTCAAATGCAGTGATTTATTTTAGACAAAGAACATTTTACATTTACATCCCGCCCTGAGTGTAAGCCAGAGCGGGATCAGCCAGCGGCGGCTTCCCGCATGCGTGATTCATTTGCAGTCTTTTGACGCGGAGGGGTGGACATCTATTGCTCTGACTGCAGCTGGGAGGGACTGCTGCACGAGGACTGGGCCGCCTGCTTTGGGATGGGGGACGGGCCCACGGCAGCACTCGCTGCTCGTTGAGAAGAGTAAGAACGATACATGCTTTCACGTCAGAGTCTTCAAAAGTCTCCAATAACACCAGAGAAAGCTGCTAGATATGTCGCTAGTCGCTTTTTTGAAAAAAAGTCGCTAGAGGGGTCTGAATACTCAGTAAATATAGCGACAAAGTCACTAAGTTGGCAACATTGCTTTTACACCCACCCAAATAAATGACGCGATATGTGAACAATAGCTACGTGCATCAACGGCAGCAGACGCCAAAGGATATTGGTCACTCTGCACTTGTAACTGACTTCTTAGCGCAGAAGGTTAGGTGTCAGTTTCATTTTCTCTAGGTTGTGAGTTTCCATCCTTAAACAGGGCATGGTTTTTACTGCATTTTGTTGTACTGTACTTGTACTTGATCAATAACAATAAAGTAAAAAAATACAAAGGTTGATAGCTACGTGCCTCAACGGTTGCATGTGCCAAAGGAGGATTCATTTAAAAAAGATAGGCTGCATTGAGCACAAAATATAACCTTTTCAACAACGTTTTGTTTTCTCGCTTTTTGTATAATTAAACTAAAATGATCCAATGTGCAAACTTCTATGGTTAGCTATGCCCAGCTAATTTAGCAAATGTTAGACGTTAGTCAAGTAATTTAGCAAACGTTAGCCAGCAATGAAGGCATACAGTAATATTGCCAACTAGTAGTGTTAGTGCTAGCTAGCTAGCTCTAACTGGCTACAGCTTAACATGCTTGGGCAAAATGTGAAACTTTCACATCTCCTGCAGTTAATCGAAATACTCTGCTGTGTTGCCATATAGCTATCTTAAGGTTTTAACCACCAAAAATAGGGCTAATGGTTCGATTTTAGACTGTAGTAACAGATTTATCCAATGATGTTAGCTAGCTAACGTTAGACTGGGGAATGGGGAATTTACATACATATTATCAATGTTTCAAAGGTGCATTTGATGACCTGAATTTGACTTTATACATTGGTTCTTGGGACATATGATTAATAATTCCAAGTCTCAGCACAGATATGCATATTTTGTGCTAGCCGGCCAAGGCCAACGTGTGAAAATAGTGCTCGTGTGTATCATGCAAAAAATGACTCACAACAGGTAGAACTAAGACTAGGTATTCTGGGTGTTTTTTGTATTGGTGACATGCATACACAGGCTGTAGTAATAAACCTGAAACTTACAGATGAATGAAGTCATCACATCGCCAAATCATAGGGTGTTTACCATGCAGTAGTCAAAGTAAATGTAGATCGATGCAAATAGTATTGGGGTGTGATTAGTTTGAGTATTTGCACTTGGGTAGTTGGCTAAGGACACATGGGTACAAATTGTCTGCCATTATATACACCTGGGTGTAAATAGATACATGGGCTATTTCCACCCCTGGTGCAAATATCATTGTTGGCTACGGACACCTGGGTGCAAATAGCATTGTTGGCTACGGACACCTGGGTGAAAATAGCATTGTTGGCAACGGACACCTGGGTGCAAATAGCATCTGCCTTTCATTATTTACTTGGCCAATATGACTTCTTTGTATAGAAACCTGACTACTTGGAAACCTGATTACTGACATGCATACACATTTGGGTGCATACAGAAGCGTATCGTAAAATGCCAAATTTCTGTTGGTGAAATGGAAAACTGAAATCAAATCTCACCTCAAACCAACAAGAGTAGACATGGGAAAGCAAAATCCCTCAGTAATTTCCTCCTTGCTAACGTTCCATTCAGTCCGTTCACAGAAAAATTATGTTATCTATATCCCATTTTAATATTTTTATAAGATCCAAAACAAATAACATTATGGATGTTGGTCAACCACAAGTGAAAGTGAGAATAGCTAGTGTGCTAGAAAGACCCCAATACATGATCAATATAAAAAATGCTTTGCTCTGGCTGTGCCATTTATTTGCTATGGGGCAAGCGTTTACAGCCAACTTAGTGACATCGCTACCTAGGCGCAACTTAGCCCTGAGCATGACACTATGACAGATCTTTTTGCTGCATTTAAGTTTCAAAGTAGTTTGACCAGCGCCATCCCTGACCTTTTGACGCAACCGATTGCATTTCAGTTTTATTTAGTTTTTGTCATCATCATGGTGCCCTAGCTCTCATACCGAGTTGAACACCCGTTTTGTTATAGGGCCAGAAGTGTCTCAAGGACACAAATTTACCTCGCACTACTGACCCTTGTTCTCCCACGAGTGATCAGGACAAAGAAAGTGCTTTCTTCTGTTTTAAGCTGACATACATTTTGTCAGGAAAAGCAATGACTAGCTAGCTAGGTACAGTGCTATAGCTAGGTGCAGTGCTATACTACTAGCTACGGAACACTGGGTCTGTGCATGTCAAAATGAACATGTTAAATAATGCTATTTGATGTGTTAATACCGCTATTTAAGATGTTAAATAACACCATTTAACATGTCAAATATGTCCCTGATAAAAGAACCACCCTGAAAATAACCAGTAGTTGCAGTCATTTTCGATTTTCTTAGCAATGATTTTGGTTCATCTGACTATATTCAATTATTCTATTAAAACAGTTGATCAAGAAAAAAAAAACGTAGATAGATAACAAACTAAACAAGCTGGCCTACTAGCCCTGCTGTCCCAAACATAAGCTAAGTAATGTTGTTATAGCAGCTTAGTGTCCTCATACCCCATTTGGGTCTTCGCATGTCAAAATTAACACAAAATAATGTGCATGTTACAGAATTAAGTGATTATAGTTCATAAATGCTGATTAGTCAATAAGTTTATTTAACTTGTCAAATTGTTTTATTCAACCTGAATACTATATTCCAAGGGAGTGTGAAGAGATTTTAATGTTATTAATAGTATATGCCCTGTAGATGCTCTTTGCACCTTGCCTAGTGGAGATCAAGGCTTTAAGGGATAGTTGGTTTAAATGTAAACTGGTGTTGCTGTAATTCAGCTAACTTCCACATCGTGGGAGTGAATTTGAGATATAACTTCGGAGTTTGCATTATGAGTGAGGTTTTTATAACAGGGCTTATACTATTAATAACATTAAAATCTCTTTACAATCCCTTGGAAATAAGATATACAGTTGTGCTCATAAGTTTGCATACCCGGGCAGAAATTGTGAAATCTTGGCATTGATTTTGAAAATATGACTGATCATGCAAAAAAACTTTTCTTTTCTTTAAGAATAGTGATCAAATGAAGCCATTTATTATCACATAGTTGTTTGGCTCCTTTTTAAATCATAATGATAACAGAAATCACCCAAATGGCCCTGATCAAAAGTTTACATACCTTTGAATGTTTGGCCTTGTTACAGACACACAAGGTGACACACAGGTGAAAATGGCAATAAAAGGTGCATTTCCGACCCTTGTGGCTTTTTAAATTGCAATTAGTGTCTGTGTATAAATAGTCAATGAGTTTGTTAGCTTTCATGTGGATGCACTGAGCAGGCTAAATACTGAGCCATGGGGAGCAGAAAAGAACTGTCCAAAGACCTGCGTAACAAGGTAATGGAACTTTATAAAGATGGAAAAGTATATAAAAAGATATCCAAAGCCTTGCAAATGCCAATCAGTACTGTTCAATCACTTATTAAGAAGTGGAACATTCGGGGATCCCTTGATACCAAGCCAAGGTCAGGTTGACCAAGGAAGATTCTTCTGCACGAAAGCGTTGCTTGGGACACTCTTGGACTTTCCAGCACAACAATGACCCTGAACACAAGGCCAAGTTGACCTTCCAGTGGTTACAGCAGAAAAAGGTGAAGGTTCTAGAGTGGCCATCACAGTCTCCTGACCTTAATATCATCAAGCCACTCTGGGGAGATCTCAAACGTGCAGTTCATGCAAGACGACCAAAGACTTTGCATGACCTGGAGGCATTTTGCCAAGACGAATGGGCAGCTATACCACCTGCAAGAATTCGGGGCCTCATAGACAGCTATTACAAAAGACTGAATGCTGTCATTGATGCTAAAGGGGGCAATACACATTATTAAGAACTAAGGCTATGCAGACTTTTGAACCGGGGTCAGTTCATTTTTTTCTTTTTTGCCATGTCTTGTTTTATGATTGTGCCATTCTGTTATGACCTAGAGTTAAATGTGAATCCCATAAGAAATAAGACATGTTTTGCCTGCTCACTCATGTTTTCTTTACAGATGGTACATATATTACCAATTCTCCAAGGGTATGCAAACTTTTGAGCACAACTGTATGCTTTTAATTTAAAATGTGTCAACCATCCTTCCTCCAAAAGATCCAGATTGAATCTCCAGCATTTTACAGCATTAATATGTTTGTTGCAATTTAATTTTCAATAATAATAATAATAATAATTAACTGTTCTGCAAGGCTATAACAGTGTTCGGTTTTATGTAGCATAAC
>JACXGI010002750.1:0-69953 GCA_016801175.1 Esox masquinongy | reverse complement strand
CATATAGGAACACAGCGCTTAGCCGTGGCATATAGGAACACAGTGCTTAGCTGTGGTATACTGGCAATATATCACAAACCTGAGATGCCTTTTATTGTTCTTATAAACTGGATACCAATGCAATTAGAGCAGTAAATAGTGATGTCATAGCTGTGGTATATGAGACCGTATACCACAGGTATCAGCCAAACAGCACTCAGGGTTCAAACCACCACGGTTTATAAAGGAAAATAGCTATGGCGCCCTTTAAAATCTGAATTCAGATAAAACTTTTCTCTGTGGTATTTTTCAGTCTTTAAATTATTTTGCACTTTGAGCAACAATGATTGGTGGATTTGGAGGACTCTGGATGAGAGGCTTTTGAGTAATGAACATAAAACAGGCACTATGAATCCCACTGTGAAACCCACTGTGAAACCCACTGTGAAACCCACTGTGAATCCTGCATCTAACATTTACTAGACTGAATTTAAACAATAAGATTTGTCCCCTCCTCTTCCCAAAACAAACAAAACCGGAATAGTATTAGCCAGTCCAGGGTGGTTTAGGGTAGGGGAATAGTATTAGCCAGTCCAGGGTGGTTTAGGGTAGGGGAATAGTATTAGCCAGTCCAGGGTGGTTTAGGGTAGGGGAATAGTATTAACCAGTCCAGGGTGGTTTAGGGTAGGGGAATAGTATTAACCAGTCCAGGGTGGTTTAGGGTAGGGGAATAGTATTAACCAGTCCAGGGTTATTTAGGGTAGGGGAATAGTATTAACCAGTCCAGGGTTATTTAGGGTAGGGGAATAGTATTAACCAGTCCAGGGTGGTTTAGGGTAGGGGAATAGTATTAACCAGTCCAGGGTTATTTAGGGTAGGGGAATAGTATTAGCCAGTCCAGGGTGGTTTAGGGTAGGGGAATAGTATTAACCAGTCCAGGGTTATTTAGGGTAGGGGAATAGTGCTCAGTGTCTAAAGTGCGTATGAGACTACATGTCAATTCAAACTGATATACAGATGAACTTTAAAGTTTTAATGGGGAATATCTCAGGCACTCAACAATTTTGTAGAAAACAACTTTTAAAATATTTAAAAATGTTTATGCCAGTAGTACAGTAAAAATCTAACAAATGACCCCTTTAACAGTAGCTTGAACACAATTGCTACTTTCCATACTTATATGCAAGTTGCAATTTATACAAAGTAAATTGTGTCATAGCTTATTTCAAAGTATTTCTGCCGTTAGTTTCATGGAATATGAATCATCACATTTATCCCAAGTTGCACAGCAAAAATGAGGAGCTGCGAGCACTGTAGCCTAGAAAAGTGATGAAATATTCACTTTTAGAATCCTCCACACTAGCATAACACTAGCAAATGATCTACATTTACCTGGAAAAGTTTGGCACATTTAACATGTTCTCAGGTCACATACTGTATCCATCCCAGTTTAAAACCTTCTCTTGCATTATAAACCAAGATATTGTATATAATTGTTAGGCTACAGGTAATTCTCTGGCAATAGAGTAGCCAACATATATCATATATAGCATACATATATACTATGCCAGTCCGTAACATGGTAAAGATTTAGAAAAAAACAACAGCCTTCAGGGACAAAGAGACGGTTCTACAGCAGCAGACAGTGCCAGTAACAAAGCACTACATCTATCTGCTACTCCTGCCCCGCCTGAGGCCATAACACCACAGGCCATGTGACCCACTGCCTGAGGATGTTCACTCTAACAAGAGGAGGTGTGTTAGAGATTTGTATCTATACCTCTTTCAGATTAAATCACTGAAATCCCTTCCCTGTGCAAATTCGACATCACACTAATTAGGCTGGTATCAGGCATTTGGTGGGTGCAGTATTTACAAGCTTACCTTTTAGACAACAGTAATAAACAGGGCCTTGAATTTTGTCTATTTGGTGTAAGCAAGAGAATGGATAAACTCACATAGCATCTAGCGGTGTTAGTCCACTGAGGCAAGGAAAAGGGAACATGCCTGGAGTAGGGATAGCCAACTTCGGTCCTCAAGGGCAGAAACAAAGTTTTTTTGTTATAACAGCTTAGTCAATTGCATTCTCGTTTTGCCCTAGGTGTGACTCGTATTTGATAAGGAGTAAATAGAGAAATTATTTTGTAGCTCTTCCTAGAATCTAAAGATCTACTGTGGTAAAACATTATAAAGTGGCAGTATTTGCCTTTTATAGGGCTAAAACTAGTTGGTGTGATCTTTAAAATAGCATACCTGCAGGCTAGATGATTAAAAAAGTTAATTGTAATAACCTGTAATTAGAAATTGAGTTACATTTCAGTTACGCAGCGAGGCAGACACACAAGGCCACATAAGAGGCTGTTGCTTCTCTGCTAGTGAGATGAAGACGGAAGAGGGCACAACACTGACGCCTGAAAATAATATTTATTTGACAGAGAATAGTCTTATTGTATTATCGGAATAAAGACTGTGTGATAGGGAGTCAGCTGCCTACTTAACAATGGGCCAACCTCTGCCAGGCTCTCTCCTATTATACAACATTATAAAACAAACATCTGTCACACACCTGAATCAACAAAACTCATCAAGCAACCACTTACGTAACACTTCTGACCAAGTGAACATGATACGAATAACGGGATTCTTGAAAATCTCTTTTGTTAACATTAGCAACATCTGAAATATATATTTTTTAGTGGTCTAGTGGTCTACACTGCTGGCTACAGCGTACATATGTATAACGCTCCTATAGGCAAACTCTCTCCTCCATCTTACCTACTTCATCCCCTCTATAAATAAAGCACACAATGTAATGAATCTGTCTAACTGCAACTTGTTTTACTGAAAAGAAACAAATAACATATGGACAAAATGATTGGCACCCAAGATCTAATATTTGGTTGCACAGCCTTTGGGAAAGTTAATTACTGGAAAGTGCACTGCTGGAACACCCAAAACCGTTGTCAGCTACCCAGTGTCTGGACATGAGGCTGAACATTGCACACACCTTGATTATTAATAGCTGATTTCATGATGCCTTTCAAAAGCTCAAGTACCTATGTATCAGAGACAGCAAAGCATGATTGACCTCTTCCACATTTCACTGTGGTCAGGGTTTTTCTTTTCTTTGAACACTGTATTTGGTATTCTATAAACATAGGACAAAACTGCTTTGACAAAGATCTCCAATTTTGTTGAATCAGTTCACAGGATCTTTTCAGAGAAACATTTAGGCTTGTTTAGATGGGTTTTTTTGCACAGACAATATCAAAATAAATGGATTGACAGGAACGCATTTTCTTCAAAGTTTATATTACGAAGAACTATAGAATTGGCAAAATCTGTCACTCATGGCATGATCCATGACCAACAGTAATGCTTTTACGTGAGGCGCTGTTTGACTATATACAAATTCTATGTGCACAATAAGATTGTCGGTTTAGTGGTGCTAACGTTAAGTTAACACGCAGTTCAACCACGCATTCAAAAAGAACGATGTCTCACTTTAAAACACAACTCATACCATAAAACCAAACTAAAAGGAGCTCTGAAAAGCAGACAATGGTACACTTTTTACAGATTAAAATATGCTGAGCACTATTCAACCTCTGTTGACATGGCTCCAATGTGTTCTCTCAGGTGTGCATGCATCACTGTTGTGCTCCCATGCCATACAAGTTAAGCTCTGCACATTCTTTGGAACAATGTCTTCAATGTGGGGCAGAAGATGAGTTGAATATGTCTTTCCACTGCCACAGCCTCCCCCATTATTTTTTTTTTTTTTTGCTGTGCCCCACACAGATCTGACTAATCGATAAGGAAATTAGTTTCAACCTAATTTTCATCATCAACGTTGACAATTAGTTTTTACAGCCCTGCTCACCACCATTAAGTCTTCTAGGTTAACTGTACTGTGGGTTGTGCTGGGTGAAACTGCTCTTCAGGTCAGCGTGCAGATCTTTAGCAAATTGTGCAAGGTGCTTTGTCAGCTGTTCGAACCAAAATTCAACATCTGAGGTGGAATATCTTAGCGTAGCCATATCATAGCGAGTTCCATGGACCGCAAACGTTTTTATAATATTTGTGGAGTGTGCCAACAGGAATTCCAAAGTCCAGGGAGATCTTATTTGAACCTTGGGAATGTCTATGTTTGGGGATAAATTTTTTCAGAGAGTTCTTTATTCTCAAACATCTTAACAATGGTAAAGGGAGCAGAATGTTTTGTTTTTCCTCAAACCATGTTAAGTAGCAAATTATACTATGTTGGCACCTTCCATTTCACCACAGTTGAAATAAATCAGTAAATGAGGAACACCGGCCTCAAACTTAATTATTTTTTAATTATCCAAATAAATTTAGTCAAGGTAGTTAAAGAGGAATTGTGTAGAATCCTGCTAGCCATGTTTCCAATACTGAATTTGAAACAATGCCAACACTTGCCTCCTCCTCTTCCCTTACCAAATGAGACTGGAGTAGTATTAGCTATTCCACATGGAAAATGAACAGGTTATGGTGGTAGTACTTTGAGTGTCTCAAGCAGGGCTGCCCAACCCTGTTCATGGAGACATACTGTTCTGTAGGTTCTCTCCCAAACAGCAGTTGCCAATAACCTGATTTAGCTTGATCTCCAGTTAATTATTACAATTAGGTGTGTTAAATTAGGTTTGGAAAGAAAATCTCCAGGATGGTAGATTTCCAGGAAAAGGGTTGGGCGACCCTGGTCTAAAGCAACTACGAGACAAGTCGATGCAAACTGATAGACAGACCAGCGAGAACGATTCAGTGGGGAATCTCTCAGGCACTTGGAACAATTTTGCAGAAAAAAATATTTGAAACCTTAGCTTATAACTTTTACTGCAGATGTCTGTCATTTACAGCAGTAGTACAGTAAAAACCTTACACATGGTTCATATAAAAACATTCCATTTTACTTGATGAAATGCCCCATTAAAGTTCAAATTAGTTTATTAGGTAACCATGGAACTCAAGACTGAAAGCTGGTCAGGGTTGCCAGATTCTAATAAAATGTCCAGACCAATGACCACTCATTGTGCTGGACAAAAAAACCTGCCCTGTGAATGTTTAAGATTTCAAAGATGACCACTTAGAAGTTAAATCCTGGTGAAAAAAACAACTTATCAAGAAATACAACACCAAATTGGCAAGATTTTAAGTGTGTGTTTCTGGGGAGCGATTGCCCATTTAACCATAATGTAGGCCTATCATATTACCCTACACTATGCTCAAAACCAACTGAGTAATCCTACAAATAATTTCTATGATACAGCCTAGTATGTGGTAATCAAAGCAGGCCTACCTAAAAATATTAAAAGCATTTTTAAGTATGTTTTTGGGCAGGGACACCTTTATTAAGGGGAACATTTACATAAGGTACTGTAATTTTTAAATTGTTTATTTTCTATGGAAAGTGTGAAGTGTGCACATAAGAAACAACTTAAAATAAAATCATACCTCCTACTACAGAGCCTATACAGAATTGTACAAAGTGGTCTACCCTCTGCTCTGCCTATTATTGTTTGCATATTCAAGGTTGCTTAAAATATACAAAATGTTTCTCTTAATAAATAAACAAATAATAATAAACGTTGTTGTCGGCTTCACAGCATGTACAATGCATTTCCAACTTAAGGCAAAAAGTGACAATATTTTAGAATCCTCCACAGTAGCACAAAAAAAAATTCTAAATTTACCTGAACAAAAAACACTTTGTCCTCATGTCTCCTGACTATTGACATTGAAAAACAAAGTATGTGAACAGAACAATGCTCCAGTTTGAACTGTAGAGTATTATGTCCACACACTAGTCACTACTCTAGTATTCACCCTACTCTGACAACCTTTAAGGGGAAGCTGAACATTTGCCTCATTTGTGGGATATTATAGTTAAAACACCCATTCATAAATTAATTGAAATGTAGCAATATACCACACTCAGAGTAATATGTTTACACATTATCTTTTAGAAACATTATGTAAAATGCACATTATTGGTTGTTTTGGTTTAAATATTCAGAGTGGCTGGTATACTCAGGCGATAAATCTACATTATTCCCTGCAATGTATCTAATGGCTTGTCCACATTACCATACATTTTCCGAAACATATTGAAGACTTGAGACGCTACATTATTTTGTTGTATAAACTTGCAGATATCAACAGGTGAGGACACCACTATCCGAACAATGCTGAGCTGAGCAGGCCTAGTTGACCTCGATTTTGGATAAAGATGACAAGAGCGAGGGATCACTGAATGGTTTGAGGAGTATGAACATTATGTGAATCATGTGCTATGGCCTTCGCAGCCACCAGATCTCAACCCAACTGAAAACCTATGGGAGATTTTGAACCGACATGTTAGACAGCACTTTCCACCACACCCATCTACAAAACACCAAATGCAGTAATATCTTTTGGAAGTATGGTGTTCCATCCCTCCAGTAGAGTTCTAGAGACTCGTAGAATCTATTCCAAGGCGCACTGATGGTGTTCTGGCTGCCCAACACATTACTGGGACAATGTTGGTATTTCCTTTCATTCATGACTTTGTCTCTAGATGTATACTGAATCAGCACCTACATTTCAGAATAATATCAAGTTGTCCCTTACAGGAAAAGTAGGAAGCAGTAACTCCCCCATTACTCACTAATACTTAACCTTTAAATCACATGCACGGTTTCATGTTCTTGGTCTAAATAGCGCATCAAGTTGTGGGCTGAAAAGACTGCATGTTGGCTTTAGTCAATAGGATTCTATTTTTAAAGGGATAGTTCGTCCTAGATTTATGGTTGGGTTAAATAACACTTACCTTGAATTTTTCTTGAAGGCCCATGGAGTCATCATTCATGACAAGCCATTATTCTCCTCTACCCCAGCCTGGAATTAGCATTATTCGAGTCATCCAAATTCATGAATTGAAACAGAAAAAAACACTTCAAACTAAATTCAGTAATCCGTTGTGCTGGCATCGATTTTTTGGACGGCATACTCTGACAAAACAGCTGGCGGAATTTGATGACTTCAAACTGGCATTATGCAAAAAAAATTCTGTAGCTACCACACACAGCTTCTGTTATTCGGCAATGATGTTATGGGCAGCTAGCAAATGCAAAGTGGTTGTTCTTGAAAAAATCTGTATTGATACCAATTTGTGAACAAAACTGACCGGTACACTAGGAAGTATCAGTTCAGTTAAAAATTAGATTTATATAGCAACAATGAAAACATCATTTTGAGGAACACAACATTGACAGGTTCTTTGAGGTAAACTGCACCACTAGTCTTAGTTGGAAGTGTTTTGGAGTAGGTTTCCACTTGCAGTGCAACTTTTGTTGCTCTGGAATGCAGTTTTAATTCATGAATTTGGACAATACTAATAATGCTAATTCCAGGCTGGGACAGAATTGAATGTCTTGTGAAAAATGACTCCATGGGCCTTCAAGAACAACTCAAGGTAAGTGTTATTTCACCCAAATATGAGTCTAGGACGAACTATCCCTTTAAGTTCTCGGGCTACAACATCTGAGTTCATCTTACAGATATAATCTATATCAGGGGGTATTCAATTCTTACCCTTCAAGGTTTTCTGCTTGTAGCATATGGAAGTGTAGATCAGCATGTGGCTTTTGCAACCTTATATTCTGAAGTGCCTATTCTAAGTTGGCTAAGCTTAACAAATTGTAAATTAAAAAAATAAACCAATGTAATAAAATAAAATACAAAAATCCTACTGTCTCTTACCTGGCTTTTTTGTTTGTTTTCTTGCCAAACACCACCAACCATATAATTACAAAAAAGCATAGTTAGCTAATGATGCTAAAATAAGTATACCCTTCTTTTTTGGTGACATTGCAGAGACTTTTTTTTGGGTGCGACCAAATTATTGGCTGGAGCCAACAACTAATAAAAGTTAAAATCACCAGTGCCTCAGGGCAAAGATATTCATGTTGTCATTCGAAACACTGGAGGCAAACAGACTCTGCAATGTTTAACTAACATGCCAAATGTCAAACTCTGGTTACAGGAAGCTAGAAAGTCACTTACTAGGAGCTGGAACTCAAGCCAATTTTAATCATATGCTTTCTATCATATTGTCTGGTAGTCTTAGTTGACCACTAGCAGACAAGCTGTCAAATTAGGGTTATTTTTCAGTAACTCAGTCTGAAAAGGGGATAGCATCATAACAATACAGATTACTTAGTCACAAGAACAGCGTCATGGGTAGTTAACTTGTAGACAGCGCCTTGCATTTGCTACTAAAATATCCTAAATTAACAGACAGCGACTGTTGTAGCCCACAAAAAATGGCAGGGTTTTATTTCTCCTGCTCGGAAATATGAGGCAGAGGCGTGGGCCAGCTGAACAGCATGGATAAAGGTAAAGAGACAGGGGGATTCAGCAGAAGATACTGTTCGTAAAAAAGGGAAAGCAGCAACTATGTAAACAGCGTAGCAGAAAGCAGTAGAAAGTGCTTGATGTGGAGTGGCACAAAGGCTTGTTTAATTTATTGAAATAAGTAACAAATGTGAGGGATGCCAGGCAATGAAATCATTGCAACATCTGCCTGACTCACAGGACTTAAGGAGAAAACCATTTCAGGGTATACTATAGTCGAACAGTCGAGCTGCGTAACCATTACAGGGTCAACGCCACTGTAAACGTTAAAGGCGTTTTGCATAATCAGGGGGAAAAGTAAAAAGATTTCATAAGGCCCTAGATCAGCCATCTGTAGACTACACTCTGACCCACCTTTTCCTGTAGCATTCCAAACAACTTCCCTGTGGATGACACAAATTATGCTGACGGACAATAAAAGGGCTTCAATTAAGACATTGACAGTCATTAAGTACTATATTTGATCCTTGGTGTGTTCAATCAATTTCATGTGTAGGTCATGTTTGAACAATGTAGTGAACAGCAAGGAGTTCAGTTAGAAAACGGGTGAGTGGGGTGCTGCAGATTCTAAAGCCAACTTCCTGCATTCCTAAACAATCGAAAAAAATGTGTTACAGAAAACAGATGAAACCAATTCTTACAATTAAGCCCATTTCCAAACACATGCCATCACTGTTAGTGACCGCACTACTACATGCTCTGAATATAGGCTACATGTTATATTGGGCCTTGCAGAGGGGTATTAGATTTACTGTTGATATCAGGAAAGATTTAAGTAGTTTGGCAAGGAAGTGCAACTGCATGCAGTCTAATTAGGAAAATCACACCCTCGTTCATCTCTCAACACCTTGGTTCATCAGAATAAAACAGACACGTGCACAAATACCGCAGTTCTGCCCCTCCATATACTCTTCCAGATAGATCGACCCTTTTCCCTTACTCCTCATATCCCCCTATTTATCTAACCAAGGGGGTCTCCTAACAGGAAGTCGAAGTAGAAAGCAAATGTATTTCCTGCTGAGATCAGCATGGGACAGGAAGAAACTGACTGAAAAGTATTTTAAAAGTCAAAAGAACTGAGATTGGACACAGCTTCAACTGAGGAAAATAATCTAGGCTATGAACCCATTCTATCAAAAATTTATTGCCAATCTTATAAATGTAAATAATGATAATGTATTCAACTTGTCACGCTTTTGACTGAATCCAATTCAGAGCTGTAAATGGAATTAATTCCAGGAGATTAAGTACAGTAGTAGTGCCTAGTGACGAAAAACAATGGGTTATAATTCAATTAACACCAACATGTATATCCGTGGCGTCCGGTTTTTCAAAACTAAAGTAATCTACATGTATTTCGCTGATCGAATAAAGTGAAATGCATAAAAATATAACAAATATTATATTTATATAATACATTTTATATTTTACAACAATAATTATGTACGTGGATGTGGCTAATCCTAACAAATGTGCGAAATCCAGATAGCTAAGCTAACTTGGAAAAAAGGGCACAGGCCAGATCAGCAGTTCTGACAGAAAGTCAGTAACTACACACAGCGTTAGCTAGCGTTTTTAGTGACAGCTGACCAACTTTACATGAACCATCATCATTACTAGCTAGGTAACGCGTAACTCTGCTGTGTAACGTACGATACATGGCTAAGATGCTACAAGTACAGTACAGTAGCAAACTAACTTAATTTGCTAACGTTAGCTCGGACCACGGTTAGAGAATAATTAGAATGTAAGGTAACTCGTTGCTAGCTAAAACAGTCTTTACAGTGGTGGTAGCTGGACAACTTATTTTCTATGAATAAGAAATACACCATGTCTATCTTAACTACAGATTACCAACGTTCACGTCAGAATTACATTATTAAGCATCAAAGTTCAAGTTAGGAAACGGAACTCACGTTAACGCTAAGAAATTCAAATACACTTGTTTTTAAAACCACCGATTGTTGTACAGTATAAGTTAACATTGTAACGATCAGGGTTTTAAAACATACGATTTAACTATGTATGAATTAAACAGACTTGCAAAAACCAAATACTGTACATAAATTGTGTATAAAAACGTACTTGCTAACGTTACCTAGCTACTGTATTATGCTAACAACAGTTATTCGGAGTGGAGAGTACAGTAAAGTTGTTTGCTAACCTGGCTGGCTTTATAAAACTGCTTCTTGAAGCCCGCTACAGACATATTGGAGCCGGACAGTTCTTCACTTTTTCCGGAGGATTAAAGTTGAGACAATATCGTAGCTAGCTGTTGTGCTAAATTGTTAGCTAGCGGCAGTATTCCGTGGTCCTTGTGGAGTGGTCATAGGATTGTGCTATCGTCGATCAAACCTTGGTCAGGAAAACACGGCTAACAGATATCTGCGGACTGAACACGTCTACGAGGATTTTCTGTGGTTGACGAGCTACAAATATGCCGGGACGCGCACGCAGATTTCTATACAGTGCAGATAGGGTTTGAAAGCCTTGTGGACTACGAATGAGGGTATCCTTGCAATCTATACTTTTGCAAAGCTGCACCAATCCATCAACTTGACGCCCACAAAAATTCCTACACTGCACATTCCTAAGTCCGCAGATGTTCTTTCCACAAGCAAGTGCACAGCGCCCACTATCGCAAGAAAAGGACAGTAGCGTAGTGTTTCCGCAGTGTCAGACGTGTTCGTAAATTTTTTCAAGTTCTCTTTCTCAAGTACTTTAGT
Organism: Esox masquinongy; assembly: GCA_016801175.1. Lineage (NCBI taxonomy): Eukaryota > Metazoa > Chordata > Actinopteri > Esociformes > Esocidae > Esox > Esox masquinongy. Next base: position 58,836 of record JACXGI010002750.1, on the reverse strand, counting down.
AGAAAATAAATTGTAAGAATTATGCACTGAAACATGATCAAGCAACTGTAACTTTCATGAAAACCACCACAGCCGAGCCCTCCGATCCCCAGAATGTAATACGGTACAATTGCAGTATTGATAGAATCTTGAACAGCTGCTTGACCTCTTGTAGGGCAGCAATACATCCCCATGTCAATAGCATCGGCTTCAGGTGGTGGTGTGAACCGCGGAGTTCATCATGGGGCCGAGCTCTCTGCCATACAGGGCCTCTACACCAGGTGGTACCAGAGGAAGGCCCTAAAAATAGGAAGTGATAGACTGCAATACTAGTGCATTGAAAATGAAGCTTTTGTTCATGTAAGGGCTAAAATCAAGACAAATCATATCAGACCTTTTCACCTCTAAGATTTTTTAACCAACAAAATTTAAGGGAAAAACAAATGGACAATCTAAAAAAAACTTTCAATAAAATCAGCTGTTCCAGTAAGATTTCCTTGAAGGTTTCCTGGCTACGTACTGCTGAAATAGTAAAATAACAGGATATTATTGTTGAAAGGCACAAATCAGAAGAAGGATATAAAATATTTTTAAGGCATTACATATATCATGGAACACGGAAGACCATCTTCAAGAATTGGAGACAAGGTGGCCCCACCAGGGCATTGCAAAGATCAGGATGTCCCTCAAAAATTCATCACAGAACAACAAGAAATCTCATCAGCGAGGCTACCAAAAGGCTAACAGGAACCTTAAATAAGCTGCTGGAATTTCGGGCAGAAACTAGACCTAACCTCTGCTGACCTACTAACCTCTTAAAATAAGGTCAAAAATAATAATAATTATAAAAAACAGTGAAAAATCTTGTCAAGAGATTTGGAGCTAAAGATCGATTTTGTGGTTACTTTGTTTAAGATGATTTCTATTCTCTTAAGATCATTTTTTATTTTAACAATACTAGAGAACTATATAACATTTCTACCATACTGCAGCAACAGGTGTCTTGAGTGTTTGGAAAATTAGTGTCAAGATTGGCCAAAAACTCTCAATTCTATTGAAATTTAAACTTTATTTAAGATACATTCTGGGTGTGTCTAAACTTTTGCCAGGTACTGTATGAAAATAAAGGAAACACCAACATTGTGTCTTAATGGTAACTTGTCCCACCTGAAGTCACAGTCAAATTTGACTTGACATACTAGATTATCACATACCTTGAACTTTATAGGAGGGATGTTGTTTTCTTGAGTATGGTGTAGTGTTTCACAATTTCAGCTTTGATTTATAATAGATTATCACTGAAAATGTTTTGGTGTGTTCTGTGTTGTTGTCAGATTTTAATTTAAATATTAACAATTAACATCCCTATGTATATTATTAATAAACTTATGTAGAAAAATCTAATTTTTAGGGTTAGGAACATTCAAAACACAAGTAAGCACACAACTTTAATTGTAAAAAGATTTTTATTACATTCTGAAATCCACATATCATGTCCCCATTGTACAACAATAATGTTAAAAACCTCTTAGGCTTCATATACCTAATATATCTTAAATATCTTATTAAAATCTAAGTATGTAGATTTCAATAATAATCTGAAAATAGAATGAGAACATGATAAACATAAGGATCATGACAAAATAGTAACTTTTATGGTGATATTCTTAAAAACAATCTTAAAAAATAGAATTACAACTCTCCAAAACAAAAAGGAGGACACTAAACTGAGGAGAAAAAAGACAGGATAGAAATAAAGAAAGAAAAGATCACAACAAAACCAACACAGCATTCAAAACCTTAAATTCATTTTTAAATGTCATTACATTTTAGATCCTCTTTCATCTACAATTCAAGCTCTAAGGTCCTGTAATAATATTGATATTAGACAGGGGTAACATCTTTGATACTTCTGTGATCAACATTCACAAGAACATGTAGGCCTACTGTGCACAGTGATGAAGGTTTTAAGGTCCTCTATTGGGTGCGAGCTGTCTGACTAAGCAAACTGATGAAGACACTTAAGGAGCCCAGCTATCTCCCTGAGTGACTGAGTGGAAATCTAACTGTACACCATGACAACTGCCTCCAAAGACATAGTTCTACACACAAAAGCATTTACACTTAGTTACAATCTTACGAACCATGAACTCATGTCAGTTAATACTAGTTCTGTGTAAAAGTTGGGTGTTGTTGAGAGAACTTGAAACCTCGTGTGCTGTGCCTTTAAAGGATCTCTGGCTGGAGTGCTTTTCAAGTCTACTGAGCCATCTGTTAAGGCCCTCCTAACTGAAATCGGGAAAGACATTATTGCACAGTCCCATTACGACACTGTTAAGCACCCCAACAAACATATACCACTACATACCAACAATAAGAACAGCACTGTTCCAGCAGTGCAAAATCATTTTTTCCCCCATAAATATAATTGGACAGAAAATATCCAAGGCCTGTAAGCGATTGTCTCATCTTGTGGTAAAAGTAATGAAAGTATTCTGTTTTGAGCAGACTGTTCACACAGCAGAATGTCGATGTACAGTCTTTGTACTGACGGCATTAAGTTAGCATTTTTTTGAATAATAAAAGCTCCTTTGAGAACTGTTAAAAAGTAACATCCTGCCACACCCAATATCCATTTCCCTATACTGAGATGTTTAACTTTGACTTCCTGATAGAGATTAATTAAAGGCTGCTCTTTCATTGAATACTTTTTTTTCCACAAAAGAACAGCATCGAAAAAATATACCTGCAGAAAATACATGTTTGTTTATGTATATATAGAATTGTCAATGAAATTGCATGCAAATTTTGAAATCCCATTCTTTATTATCTGAATGTAGAAACTCAGGGGGTAGCTGATGGCTCTGTGAACCGTTTCTTCTGCCAAAAGTGTTTGGGAGAGGGTGAGGTAGAAGGGAGTGGGTTAGAGAGGACATCATTAACAATGTCAATATCTTCAGACCAGTCTGAAACATTAAGACTGCATTTACCTGGAGGACTGGACATAGTCCCCACCTGCCCCCTACTGGTTACATTAGATATTTTCACACCCCCTTCCCCACTATTATTGTTGCTAAGGTGGTCACACAGGAAAGTGTTTTGCCACCTGTTTTGTTTTCTTGTTATCTTCTGCCTCCTTGGTCTCACAAACCCTAGGCTTGTAGGGGAGAGGGACTTCCTGAAGCTCTCTGGGAGCCATCTGCTTCAGTGGCAGCTGCCCTGCCTATCAGAGGCGGGAGGATGTTACACTTCTGTTTCAGGAGAACAATCAGCAGTTTTGAGTTGGAACCCTGAGTTTCTTGGTAGGATTCAACAATTTTTGTGAATGGAGGGCTGGAGATGGAGGGCTGATGGGTGACTGAGGGCTATTTGTTTTAAGTGCTATTCACCAAATAATTTTTCTTCCCAGTAGGGACAGACAGTCTTGCGAGACTGGTACACATTCATCACACTGTCCCGGTGAACCCATTTCTTTATTTGTCTTCATTTAATTGCCTTTGTTTAACCAGGTAAATCTTTGAGTAAGCATTCTCTTTAACCATGACTACCTCAATCATTCTATCTTATAAATCTCCTTCCCTCTCAAAATACCTCTCTCTAATGAGTGAATATACAGTAAGGAACATCTAAAAAATACTTTCAAAATACTTCTGTTACTACTCTCTCTTGCTCTCTCTAAGTGGCATTTGCAAAGGAAAAAGGTAACTGGACTGAGGTCTTTGGATTGTGTCTGAAAAAATAAAGAGCAAAAAATATCAGTGTATGAATGTGTAAATGTAAAATGAATGTGTAAATGTAAAATGAATGTGTAGGTCAGCATAAGCGTTTGCATGATAATAGACACCATGGGTCTCCTTGTCCATGTCTTGCATGCTAAAAACCTTCTTGCCTGTCTGTTTGATCTTGGTCCCTTGAAACAGTTTGTTCATAGATACAAAACTGTGGGCACTACCAAAAAGGAGCTGTAAAACTGCAATGAAAATATAATAAAAATAGACTACACAGCAACTCTTCCATGGCGAAGGTCGGTATATAGTTAATTCCATGTCAAGCTTAGGGCTGCATGTCTGCGAGGTACATTCAAAATTAGCTTAGAAAGACATGGAGAACTGGGAAAGAAGTCAAACTCATTATAGATGACTTTAGCTTAAGTGAGATCTCAAACTCTCTTTGAAAGAACATCTGAGATTGCAAAATGAAATCTCAGAACTGTTTCACTCCGCCAAAATAGGTAGCATGCACATAGTAACCAGCACCTAGTGTTGAATTGTATAGCATGGACTGGCTTACAGTCCAAGCAGCTCCATAGACTGGAGGTCTGAGGTGAGAGTAGTGTGTCAAAAGGTGTAGCATGCAGGATTGTCACTGAGCTGCTCGTTGCTTCACTGTTGTCAAGTTCCTCTCCCTCTGTAATTCTACTTCCCAACATATTTCTGTCTCTATATGAATCACTTTCATATCTGAACTGATTTTTAGCCGATTGTGGAGTCTGGATAGTTGATTTCACTGATGAACACCTCGCGGTACAGTGGTGGGAAATTGTACGCTGTCTCCGGGTGGAGTAGATGGAAAAACTCAAGCTTGTCAATGTGGAGATTGCAGATGGACTTCATCGTGGGAAGTTTGGACACCATCTTAAGAGGTAGGAGAGAGAAAGAAAAAAAGATTTTACCCCAAATCCATTAACAAACATGAATCATGAATAAAGGAATATGTTATAATTTGTCAATATGTACTTTTGCCAGTTTCTCCTCTGATGAGCCACTTCTGTGTAGACAATTTTGCAGAGCCAGATAGACTTTCTCTTGAAGCTTCTGCACCTGTTGGCTGTCTGTCAGCCATGGTCGGTCTGGAGGTAACGAATTGAAATAACCACAGTTATTCTCTATTGGTTTTCCCTCTAAAACGCCACAATAAGTGGCGAAGAGTCATTTTTGACAAATAGGGCAGAACCCTACCAGTTATTCTGGCATTAATTAGTGCGACATCCAAATACTAGCAAGCAATAATATACTATGTAAATAATAAAACAACATACTTACTCTCTTTCCCTTCAAATTATTGTTTTGGTACATTTCATTTGAGTAAATAACCAAAAACAGGTGCTTCAAAATTCCACAGTTTCTGCATTGCTCAGTGCTTTCTGAGGAGCTACTAGACAAAACGACTGGCGTAGGCGTTGTTAAAGTTCTCTGGCTGTGCTTGATTGGCTCAGGGGGCTGTCACTCATAGGTACACTATATCACTATAGCATTTACTTGTATGCTAACAGAGCGTTGGCCCCTTGAACGATGTCATAAATTTATAGCACTGCAAGTGTCATGTCACCATTTTCGGAGAGAGTGTTTGAAGGATTTAAAACATTGGATAAGTTTGCCAACAAAATGTCTGACTTCTTAGTCAAGTGAACAAAACTGGGTGCAAAAAACAGTTTTGCGGTGCAGTGGTAACCATAGTGATAACCCCATGGCATCGCTGTCAGAAAAGGTGGATGGTGGTGCGGTGGTAACCATAGTGTTAACCCCATGGCTTCGCTGTCGGGGAAGCTTCAAGAATTACTTATATTTGTTTTATTTTGCCCCTCCATGGTTTACATGATCAAATCACCACTGCTATTTCCTACAGTCTGATTCTGACTTTCGACATTCCACCAGTCAAAGGGAGACGGTGTAAAGAGCTTACCTGGAGACAGGAGAACAGAAGCACTAAACAGAGCCATCTCCTCTTCAGACAGCTGCAGACGACTCAAGCTCTTGGCCAGGTCAAACACGGCCCCCACAAGGTCATCACAACCTGGGTGGAAGCATGGGGAAAAACAGATGTCATCAAAACCAAAATGCCTGTCTGTAGCTACAGTAATGAACAGTTCATTTAGCATTTCTACACTATGTGGGTGTGTGAATAACTGAGTATATTCTGCTGGAATGTTCACAATATGGTTTCATAGGAGGGACTCACCAAGTGCTTTGAAGGTTTGTGCACTGGCAAACTTGCCATCAAACAGAATAGTGTTATTGATGGGGTTGTAGGCGCGACACATGCGAATCAAAAGCACATCCAGACATCCTGAGAGGAGACCATAATAATACCACACACAGGGAGAGGAAGCAGGAAAGAGAGGAAAGGAAAACAAAGTATTGTTCAATGTGTACACACAAATAAAATGTGTATTTATAACATTTATTGAATTTCAATAAATAACATTAAGAAAAAAATATACATGACCGTTCAAAAGTTTGGGGTCACATAGAAATGTCCTTGTTTTCCATGAAAACAGAATGAAATGAGTTTGAATAGGAAATATAACAAACGGATATGAGATATAGTCATTCACAAGGTTAGAAATAATGATTTCTATTTGAAATAATAATTGTGTCCTTCGAACTTTGCTTTCATCAAAGAATCCTCCATTTGCAGCAATTGCAGCCTTGCAGACATTTGGCATTCTAGCTCTAGTTTTCTAGTCAATTTGTTAAGGTAATTTGAAGAAATTTCACCCCATGCTTCCTGATGCACCTCCCACAAGTTGCATTGGGTTGATAGGCACTTCCTACATATCATATGGTCAAGTTGCTCCCACAACAGCTCAATATGGTTGAGTTCCAGTGACTTTGATGGCCACTCCATCCTGGTAGACAGAATACCAGCTGACTGCTTCTTCCCTAAATAGTTCTTGCACAGTTTGGAGCTGTGCTTTGGGTCATTGTCCTGTTGTAGGAGGAAATTGGATGCAATCAAGCGCCATCCACAGGGTACGACATGGCATTGCAAATGGAGTCATAGCCATCCTTCTTCAAGATTTCTTTCACCCTGTACAAATCTCCCACTTTACCACCACCAAAGCACCCCCAGACATTCACATTGACTCCACCATGCTTGACAGATTGTGTCAAGCACTCCTCTAGCATCTTTTCATTTGGTCTGTGTCTCACGAATGTTCTTCTTTGTGATGCGAACACCTCTCACTTAGATTTGTCGGTCCATAACACTTTTTTCCAATCTTACTCTATCCAGTGTCAATTGTTTTCTTTTCATTGACCAGTCTGAGATATGGCTTTTTCTTTGCAACTCTACCTAGAAGGCCAGTATCCCAGAGTCGCCTCTTCACTCTTGACATTGAGACAGGTGTTTTGGTGTTTTAAATGATGCTGTCAGTTGAGGACCTGTGAGGAATCTGTTTCTCAAACTAGATACTCTAATGTATTCCTCTTGCTCAATTGTGCACCGGGGCCTCCCACTCCTCTTTCTATTCTGGTTAGAGCCAGTTTGTGCTGTTCTGTGAAGGGAGTAGTACACAGTGTCGTATGAGATCATCAGTTTCTTGGCAATTTCTCGCATGGAATAGCCTTCATTTCTCAGAACAAGAATAGACTGACAAATTTCAGAACAAAGTTCTTTGTTTCTGGCCATTTTGAGTCCGTAATCGAACCCACAATTGCTGATGCTCCAGATATTGAAGACCTAAGTAGATATTCCATTAAAAATCAGGCATTTCCAGGTATAGTAGTCATTTACAAAATTAACAATGTCTACACTGTATTTCTGATAAATTTGATGTTATTTTAAAGGACAAAAAAATTATATTTTCTTTCAAAAACAAGGCCATTTCTAAGTGACCCAGTAGTGTTGACACTGAACGGTAGCGTATACAGTTACAATACAAATTAAAGAAAATTTGTAAACAATAATGATTAACAACCACAACATAAAAGGAAGTGTGGGTAAGAAGAAAAACAAAAGCCGTAGTAAAAAAACGTTTTGTCCAGCAATTAACAATTGTATGAATGCACGTTAGTCAAATATGCTATTGTGTATTAACGTAGCACTAAGACATTGAAATGCAGTAAATGCATTCACCTGCAGGTTGCATGAACAGGAATGGTGCTTTAAGGTTAAGAGAGTGCTGTTTCATGAGGCCATGGAATGAGTTTTGGAATGTACTCGTCCTATGTCCTAACAGTAGGTACTGACCTGCTTTGAGAAGTATGATCTGGTCATTCTGACAGAGGTCCATGAATCCAGTGATACGCTTGGCAAACTCTACCACATACTGGATGGCATTGGTGATGTGGATGGCACACTGATGCCACATGACCTCTGCAGGCTGAAAGAGATACCAGAGGGATGTGAATGTAAAATATATGTTGTGAATAGCACATAGTGTGATTAAACAATATGGGACAAGAGGGTAATTGTGTGGCCAACATACCAGGGCTAAGAGCTGTAAAAATACAATGCATCGCGGAATGCCTGGATACAGCACTTAGCCGTGGTATATTGGCAATATTTCATAAAAGATGCCTCATTGCTTTTATAAACACATTAACCACAGCTTTTAGCCAATAAGCATTCAGCATTGGAACCACCTGGTTTTATAATAGTAAACTGGTCCATGAGCACAAGAAATTGATGTTACCTTGGTCTGAAAGCTGCGCGTCTCCTCAGGGGTGTACACAGACCAGTACAGCTTCTTTACCTCTTCACTCCCATACTGACTTGTCTCTAGGTGAGACTTCACCACACTTGCCGTTATACGCTCTAGAGGTGAGGAGACGTGTGGGTTAGCTTTCCCCCACCCTCAATGAAAAACAACCAACTGAAAGCAAGACTCATCGGGTGAGACGTCACAATAAATGTTCCTCAATATAATTGGTGCTAGTAAGACTAAATGTCAATTGCAGTTTTGTTTTTTAAATGACTAATGTAAGATGTCTTACCAATGTCAAGCATGGAGCACCCCTCAGGCAAAGGGTTGAGCAGCGCATGGGTGAAAAGACCGGACTCATGCAGAAGCTGGTACTCGTGCTTAATGTGGTGGTTGCCGTCTCCAAAGTCTAGTCCGTTCTGTTCGGGAGAGCTCTGAGAGGAGGTGCTGCTTCCCCCGCTGCCCCCCATCATCTCCAGATTGCAGTACTCTCCTCCAGCTCCCTCTGGTGTAAGGGGCAGGTCTAACAGCAAGCCGTCCGGTAGGGTGGTAATGTCATCCAGGTCGCTGAGGGCAGCACTGGAGCCTCTGCTGTATGCCCGGCCGTGACCTCCAACCTCACCTTCCTCCTCGCAGACAGTTGCTAACTCCTGGGAAGCCTGGTGCTTCTGGACCTCAGCATACAGGCTGTCTCTCTGCTTTTTTGACATGCGGCCAAACTTCACCGCTGTATCAGGAAAGTAAATGGAGAGTCAGTCAATAACCAGGTTTGGAAGAATTAACTCACTGGAGCCAAAATACAACTCGCTAAATTACAAATATAGAATCAAATCCAGTGATAATTGTATTTCATTACATCACATGCTGTGCCTCTGGGATGATTCCAGATGGGATTTCACACAGTGTAACACAACTCCATACATGGCCTTTCAGCGAGACCCGGAGAACAGGCAGCCAGGCTGTGGTCCTTTCTGGACTGACCTTGGTCTGTGTGTTGTGTGTGTGTGGGAATAGGGGAGCAAGTTCACAGTTTCACACTCACCATCACGACTCATGCCTAGGGCCAGGCACTTCTGCAACCGGCAGTGTTGGCAACGATTCCGATTGGTGCGGTCAATCAGACAGGTCCTTTGGCGGGAGCAGGAGTACATAGCATTGTTCTGCTGGCTGCGTCTAAAGAAGCCCTGCATATACACACACACATATTCACGGAATCTGTTGAAGGTATTTTTGAGGTATGAGAGTATGCCGATCTAAAATAGAAGAGTGTTGTGGAGTGAACAGACGTCCAGGGTACTCTTTAGTAGCTCACCTTGCAGCCTTCACAGGTGATTACACCATAGTGAATCCCTGATGATTTGTCCCCACAGATCTTGCAGGGTATCACTTCAATTTGTGCTTGAAAGAGAGAGGGAAGGAATATTTAATGCATTGCATAATTAAACCATTTAAACCTGCTAGTTGCATTATTGAGTGGAGCATAATTTGATATTGTAACAGAGAGAAACACATGGAACAGACACAGTGCCAATGTTCTGGGTCATAGGGGGCATTTATTAAAAAAAGTGGTAGAGGAAAGTTAAACGAAACATGAAACCAATGGGGCAGGGTACTGCATCCCACTGTATCTTCTTTCCTCTTCTTCCACTGCTGACCATGACCAGAGCTGCTTTTGTAGGGCCCTTTTATCCTACCCCTGACAAGACCTAACTGACAACATGTGTGCCAGTGTGGTAGCTGTTAATACAGTCCCAAAAGGTTTTGCATGTCAGCAATCAATATATTTTAAGATAAAGAAATGGCATGAGTTAAACAAATTTTTCATTATTTTAATTTAACATTTTGGGAATTTTAGGAACAATTAAATTACACTTTTTGGGAGACCCTTTCCATTAAGGCTGTAGGACCAATTGCTTGTTTTAATACTCTGTAATAAAATATAACTTTTCTATGTGTTGGATTTGGGTTTAGATCTCTATCACATGGTTACATTTTTTGGTGAGAGTTAGGACCTGTGCTAGTACTGTGTGAGAAAGTGCAGGACAGGTGGCGCTACGGTATGAAAAACATCACCATAAAACATAAACCCTATCAAATTGGAAGGGTTAGAAAAAAATATTCAGTCTTTACTCCCAACTCCTACCCTGATACTGAACAGTATAAATGATTTGAACAAAAAACATTATCAGAGCATGAAGCCATTCTGCAGTGTTTTACTGATAAAAAAAACATTATGTGTAGGCAATAAAAATATGAAATGTATTAAAGCAAGCCGTTTAACAGTTTGTGACAATGTGTGGGGGCCTCAGCCCTTCTATCTCTGGAACAGACTGTTCTCTTCATTATGTTGTTTATCTAAGTGCCAGGGCCTCCTATGGCCCAGAGCATCAGGACAATTGCATTTACTGGGACCTATGGTGATAAAGTTTCACTAGATCTGTACCTTCGCCGATTGGGTGTTTTATTGTGTTTGCTTTGACTCCTGGTTGTCTTAAATGATATTTTTTTGTAAATAACTTAGCAAGGCATTAAGTAACATTTAATTTGGAGGCGGCAACTTTCCCAGCTCATCAGGAAACAACTCACACTCATCCAATCACCCAAGGGAGGCTGTGGGTAGATAAGTGCGTCACACACAGGGTGCTAAGCAAATTAATTACCAGTCGACTATGAAGTGGAAATCTCAGCTTCATAGATAGGAAGGGAAGAAAGAACAGGATACATTTTCCTGTTCTCAACTATTACAACTGTGTCAGTAGGAGTCTTTTGAATAATTTGAGGAGATATTTGAGTGTTTTCCCTGTATAGAATTCCAACTGACCTATCAAGAGCAACTAGGGAAATAAATAAATAAAGGAAGTGGAAAAAAACACTCTCTCTCTCCTTTCATTCTCTCGTCCCTGGCCCCCACCCCACTCCCTGTTATATAACTGAAGTCTGGCCATTTTCCACGAACACACTCATTCGGGGTAGGTCACCTTAGCAACGCGGTGATGACTCTTCCCCTCCCTTCCCTATCGCTCCTATTGGTTCCCACGTCCATAGCTTTGTCTCTGATATGCTACCTGACATGTCGTTCAGCTTTGCAGCCCAGTCAGGCTATGAGAGAGAAGGAGCTGTTCTACTGACACACTTTCCCATTCAGCCAGGAGAAGCGCTTTGGGTGGCAGCCTGGCAAGGCCTGTAATCTGATTACTTTCTTTCCTGTTTTAAGATGGAACCAAATCTGATTGAATCACTGACAGGGGATTGGAAATGTTCACAGGCTTAAAAAAACGGTCTGTATTTGATTTGTGAAAGATTGATGATCACCTAAGAAACTGTATTGTAAGTAGAGCTTCAGGATATCCACTAACATTCTCCACTTATTTAACACCAGGGAGGTCAAGAGGATTTTCATAGTATCTACCGTACAAAATATTCTGAAGGGGCCCTAAATGTAACTCATACTGGTGCCCAACTTGTGGCAACATGTCAACTATTTGAATGCCGTTTCAGCTGTCTCGGCCCAGTCCATAAATCTATTTATACCTCTAGCATGGCCAAATGTAACGGGCTGTTTTGACATGTCACAGTTACATAAAGTGCTTATGGCTTCAACACCTGAACACTTTTCACACCACTCCAATGGACAGCCAATTAATTTTAGGAAAATGTATTAATCAAGTAAAAGTATATGGCATGTAATGTACACAAAGCACCATTCCGCACACACCACACCTTAGCAAGGAAGAATGCCTGCAAAATTGCCAGACATTGTTTCAAGAATTATGAGTTCTTATGAGCATTATTCAGTGTGTAAGGGAAACTTTGACTTGAAGTCATGCTCTGTCAACAAAAGTTTACATAAGGACTATTTTCTTTTACTCTCATGAATGCAATCTCTAGGCAAACAAATCAGAGAAACCAAAAATTAACAATTTAATCCATGCATTGGCCAGCTAGTTAGCAAGGAATGTGTGTGAGTAGCGTTTCAACATTTAAATAATGTTGAAACACTTTTGGAACAATTCTATAGGATTCTTATTGTAGGATGTATTCCTATTGTTAGGAAGGTTTAGTAGAACTCTTATAGGTTTTTCCTATAAAGACTATAAAAAAAGAACCCTATAGGACTGGTTCCTATACATTCCTAATGAAAACTAAAAATCTTATAGGATCCAAATCATAGAAAATCCTAAATTACTTTTTGAATCGGTAATTGTTTCCCTTACTTTGCAAGAACTTTGTCTTTTGTGGAGAAATTAGGAAAAAAATATTTCTTAGGGAATGTTGTTGATGTCTGCAGAGGGTCTCTGGTTCGAACCCAGGTTGGGGCACAAAGAGTTGAGAGCTGTTTAACTGATGTCACCACAGTCTGCAGACAATGGTGATTGAAGGTGGAAATGGATTAGATTTGTAGTGAGGTAAAGCATGTAGTGGTTGTCCTGTAGCTTGAGGCATCTTCTGAGGCAACTCTGTGTCAGTCAGTTTGCTTGTCCCAGCAGTAATATCTGCAGTTTAACAGACTTTGCTCTCTTATCTTACCTAACAAAACTGCTCAACTGGAGTCAGAAGGTCCTAATAACCTTGCAGTTTGTATTTACTTATGGGTGCTTTATATATAAAACATGGAAAACCTTGTGTGAAGTGCTCTTGTACAAGTGTAACTTAAGCTGCCAATATGTATGCACATTTAATGAATTTAAGGCCACTAAACCTATGAAACTAGAGTGGGGAATTCTTGATATGTTTAGCAATTTCGGACTCCATATCGTTTGACATGACTTTACCCTCTCTCAAAGGTACATGTTAGTTTTCTTTTTAGTCATCTTCTTTCCTTCTCTCTTTTCTTTGACCAGACTTTCAAGAAACTAAACGGGGGCTAGGCCCATGCCTGTTTTTTTTATACATGGGGCCTGACGGGGCAGACGGTGATGTCTGCTCGGTAGCAATAAAAAAAAGCACTACCTTGTGTTCATAGACTTTAAAATTTGCAAAAATTTGATGGATAAAACTGACCAAATGTAATCATCCAAAATCCATAAACTACATTGCAGACTATAATGCAGACTGGTCTCGGAAGGATGACGTAGATTATTTTACGTAAATTTTAGGCAGGGGATTTCGTAAGATATGTTACGTGCAGTAAAATAATGTTAAAGTCGGAATGGTGGGAAAAAAAAAGCAGTAGCCATGGTTTGAACCAGGGACCTTCCACATCCTAGATAGGCACGCTACCCACTACTCAACTGAGGAGCCTGTAATACATCTTGGTGAGTGGTGTTGTCACAACATAAAGATGTTTGAAGTGATTTTCTTTCTAATCCTAATCCAGACCATAACCCTAACCTTAACCCCAGTGCTGTGATACCTAACCTTAACCCTAACCTGAATCCCAGAGCTGTGAGACGTAACCCTAACCAAACCTTAACCTAACCTTTTTTGTTTCCTAACCGTAGCCCAAACCTTAACCTTAACCCCGGTGCTGTGAGATCTAACCTTAACCCTAACCCCAGTGCTGTGATGCCTAATGTTAACGTAACGTTAACAATAAAATGCTTTTATCGTTGGTTCCCCAACATATTCTAGCAACCTTGCTGTTGCTGTTACTCATCCAAAATTCCCATGTCTAATATGGGGCAGTGGGTAAGGTGACTGCCTCCTCATCCCAACGTTGCTGGTTCGAAACACAGTTCAAACACTTTGTTAAAAAAATCGTCTTTCATAGCATTCGTACATATCATACGTTTGTCTGGCGTTCGTATGTTATTTTATGTTTTAATAGCACTCGTAACATTTGATACGTTGTAATAGCGTTCGTAAGATATGTTACGTTTTAATATTTTCGTTATGTATCATACGTTTTGGTGGCGCATTGTAATGTAACCTAACGTAACGTCACATATCATACGAAATCGGGTGCCATGGATTTTCGTAAAATAGTCTACGTAGGTTCCTGAGACCAGGTTGGAAAATGTAGCAGATGCTTTCATCCAAAATGTATTACAGTAGTGAATGCATATTTATACGGGTCTGACGTAGGACTTAAACCCACAACCCTGGCATTGCAAATGCTCTGCTCTACCAACTGAGCCACATGGGACCAAAGCAAACATTTTAGCCAACACAGCTACAAGGATGCACTTGCATGATTAGAAACTAATTTAGAAACTAAAACGTAACTTATTAGACATCCCAACACCAACTGAAGTATATTGAATATATCTGAACTGCAGCCGGATGGTTTTCAGTTTGAATGCCGGTTCTGACGGGAATAATTTAACAAGAAGTAGGCTGGCACCTGGAGGTTCGGTGGTGTTAAATCCTAGATACACTTTCATGCTGTTGCCCCATTTGTCAAGGCAGTTAACACATGACAACCGTTGCTCTACAGGGCCAAGTGGTTGGACCGGGCTTCAACATGTCCAACCTGTATTCTGTATGTACAGGTGTCTTTCAAAGGGGTCACACTCTTCAATTCTGCACAGGAGGGTTCAGTTATTCCTCTTGAAATAAGGGCTGTATATTAACTGCCAATTATGGTGAATGAGTTAGCAGTTACATTTCAATCAATCAAAACTACTAAATATTCAGTAGAAAGAGAAATGATGTCCCAAAATGAGTCTACTATTTGTTTCTCAAAGCATCCATATTTTCTGTTTCATTCATACATTTGTAGCTTTTGCTTTGACTGTTTTGCATAGCATTTATTCTTGGCATGGGTGAGGTTTATGGCTTTATTTTTATGTATCAAATGTTCACTTCTATTTTCCTCTATGTATTTAACTTTACTGATATATATCATTTTGAGTGTGACATATCAATATGCATTTCCCTGACAGTCCTAAAATACACCATAGGTATAATCTTGTATGGTCATCCCCACCACTGGAACACATTTAGGGCTGTTCTGCAACCACAGTTCCACACATCATATACACATGTATTTACTCAGTTTGAATGGACAGCTTTCCAGCAATGCAGGACATGCAAAATGTGCAGTATATTTGAAAATTCCATGTGAAATGTTCGTTTTCCATGTTGAAATCAACATTACAATTACAATGTTTTGTTGCTGTAGGATTATTTTCGTACTGTAGCAAATTGGTTCAAATTAAGATACTCCATCTGTATAATCTAACTCTGCTCCCAGACAAATAGTCTGGCTGTACTTTGGGCCAGCAGTTTTTTATTTTACGGGGTGAAACTCCTGGCCCTAGTCTAGTCATAATGTATGAGGAATCAAGAGAGAATGCTATCCAGCCTAGGCAGGGCAAAAGTTAAATCTTCAGTGGAAAGTTAGCGGCAAGTTGTTAAAGAGAGGCACCTTCACACATACTTTAGCCCCACTGTGAACATCGGACAAATAGTGACTTGGCTTGTTTACATTACGCTACATTTTCCGAGATATATCGAAGAAGATGCTGGATTATTTGATTCTGGATTATTTTGTTCAAGTGTGAAGGCATTTGTGTCAGAACTGTAACAAGTTTCTGTGTGGTGTGCAATTTTGCTAGATTTTCCTACGGTTCACGAACACAATCCTGCTTGGCATGTCTCGAACATGCCAGTGTAAATTCAAAAGCTATGGAAATGATTATGCAAACTCATGATAATTCTATCTAGCGTTTTTTTCTCCCTCTCGTAATGTAAACAAGCCGAGAGCTTGATCAACAGCGCCCCTGGGAGAAGAGAGTTGGCAGAGCTCTACTTTGTTGTCGATACCATGCTAAATTTATGTCCTACATGGCTGTAGCACAGACTGGGTAGTGTCCATTGAGTGTGACTGTGACATTGCCATTGGCAGGATCCATCAAAAGTCAGAGAGGTGTAGATGATCAGAGAGAATGCAATCCAAAAATGTAATCTACTAATTGATGCAGGCAGTAATTGAAAACCAGTGACATATATTCTGATTGAAAACAATTATTTGTTTTGTATCTGCAAACAAATATCCACAATCAGCCAACACTGTCCGATAAATGAATGGAAGACCAGGTTTTCAGCTTTTGTGAAGAAATTATTTGCCACAGATTCCCCATTCATTTAAAAAAATAATCATGCATTTTCTTTTTACAAAGATCTAAATGTATTTGTATAATTGCTTTACCTGAGCCTCCTTTGGTATTTCAACTGCTCAGATGGATTGTGTGGACATTAGGAAACACATTTGTAAACTTTTAAAAATGTTTACATAAAACTTATTGGTTGATAGAAATGTTTCGCTTATGCACCAGCTAAGGCTCAGTTGTTGACAGATAACCACATGGGTTAGCACATCAGCACATGCCATGAAACCTCAGCTCTACCATCATTCTGTTACCACAGTTTGTTTTCTCCACTGCTTACGAATGTCCTCTTTGAACTAATAGGCTAATGAAAGATGCCATGCCTCCCCAGTCCCCACACATCCTCCCTGAATGCTGTGTAATCTTCATTGACAGAACTAGGTCAATGGAACAGCAGACTATAGCACTGCCTCAGTTTGTCCACAGAGTTTCTAGATTAGTTACTCTCTCTTACACTGACCACCATGCTGGGACACTGGGATAGAGAAAACAACAACACTTAATGTATTGCAACTCTCACACAGAATCAGCATTCTCAAATTTTGTGGGATGGTTTTATTTTATTATTTTTATAATACATTAATAAATATAGCCTATGTAATGCAATTAAATAATTTATGGCTAACCACAGTCACTTACACAGTAGGCCTACTGATTAAGGCAAATTGAGCTGAACAAACATAATCTGTGTAAATGTAATAACAAATAGATTACACGATTATATAATGATTCTCGTGAAAAGCCATTTCAATCACTCCTCCTCCTCCCCTTTCTTACATAACCAAAAACCGCTTGCAGCCAATTGCTGGCGAAACAAGGTAACTACATCGAAATTCTTATTGCCATCCTGCATGCAAATGCAAACAAATCCCCTTTGAAGTTGATTCAAACAATCGCACACGTTCATGTATGATAGCCATAAGTTTACATATAAACTACGGGAAGTAGAATTCGCAAGTAAATGCAAATAAGATTTGATAACATTTTATTTAGATTATATTTTTTAAATTCAGTTGTAAAATGCAGTAGATTTTATTTTTAGGTTAACTTTGTATATTTTGACGGGGCAGCTAGCTAATAGGTTACTTGTCTTAAAGCACGCTATCTCATGCAAAGCTGCGTCGTCTTTCATTTCCATGCGTGGCCGGTTTCAACACACGCACTTCACATCTGACAGTCGCCTACAGCCAGTGCTATTGCAGAGTAATTCCCAAACAATCATTGTTCTCATACAAACAATATTTTTATTTGGCACAAACATGAACCTTTAATGATTAGAATCTGTAAACTTACCTCTCATATTGTTGATAATTGTATTTCACTCATAAAACTCCAGATAATGAAAATAAAATGGAGGTATATAAATATGATCTATGCTTTTTCGCTCCAAAAAGGAGCTGTTGAAAAATGTAAAAACAACAAATCCTCATATGTTCACTAGTAGCTGATCTGTGAAACAGATTAAATATCGAGAATGTATTTAAGCTATTTTGCAAAGTCTATTTACTCCGTGAAGCCCAAGTATTCTTCCTGTGACTCGTGGACTTTATGCTATAAAATATTGCAGCGAACTCCAAGTCTTCCAACCTCTTTCCTGGACCAGTGCTCACTGTCTTTTTTTCGCTCGCTGCTCTAACCTACTTTCAGCGCGTGGACTCTCACATGATCTCGTTCTACTGGCCCGCCTCTTGCCCGGGACGACTGCGCGCGCCCCTTCCGCGTGCTGTGCTCTCTCGTGCGTGGGAAAGTGTGGCAGTGTGTCACAGGAGCAACTTGGTAGGAAATACAAAGTAGACTTATTTGAGGGCAGATCTGGTGTCTGACGTTTTTTCTTTTTTCTTTTCAATGCAGTGAAGATCTGGACAACAAGGTGAATGTGGCTTCTCATTAAAGATTAATTTATAATTTCACTTGAAAGTGTTCACTATTTGTGTATTTGCGCATGGACTGCTTACTTTTTTTTGTCGGGTGCCGGGGTTGTGGTTCAGCAAGTGGGATTTCGGAAGTTCAAGCACATTATTTATTTTCTGGCCTTCTCTTGTTTTGCTTTAATTTAGCAAGTTAAAATATTTAAAAATGCTGTTATTCAGAAATGTAAGATAGCATTGATTTAAATAGACTGATATTTTCATATCACATAGTATTTATTTCTTGCTACAATTGTTATTCGAAGAGACACTATAATTTCATTTGTATTTACCCACAACAGTATTTGCACATTCTTTTAAATTACATATTTTTTGTTTACTTAAATTAATGTTTTTTGGAAAGCATTTCAGTCTTAGTAGACACCTGTTGTTAACAAACATGTGACAAATGCATCTTGATTTGACTTAATTTTTTCTTCTCCTATTTAACAGAAGACTACTGTTTGGCTATGAAATAGGACCATGCACTTAATTATTGTATCCATAAATCCAACCTGTCCAAAAACATAATCCTCAAGCGTTGAAGCAATTGCATCTTCTGGTCTTCTAGACTGCACCAATGAAGGTGGTAAATGTCCTTTTAATTTTATCAGACCATGGTTCTGCATCTGTCCTTGAGGTTCTTGACCTTAGCGCTGCCTTCGACACCACTGACCACTCCCTTCTTTTGGAGAGATTGGAAACCCATATTGGTCTATGCAGGAACATTCTTCCCTGATTTAAATCCTAAAAAACCGTAAGGGACCTCACGTTACTCTGGTAACACTAACTCACTTGACATTATTAACTTTTTTGGTGTTAATCAATGGCAAAAACCCTGGATAATGAAATATATCCATTTTAATTTCATGTTGTAACACAACAAAATGTGAAAAAATCCATGGGGGGTGAATACTTTTGAGAGCCACTGTATATCTGACATGCCAGGAAGTGTTACTAGTTTAACACAGCATTGCACAGGGAAGAAACATTTTGCTTCTGAGAATGTATAATACCTTTGTTATATAATGTTCATTTAGATTATCCCTTAGGCTACTTGTCTTGGATTACAATGCAGGGTCAAGCTGCGCTGACTCTACTAAGATTTTTATGAAGTAGAAAAAATATATAAAGTAAGAGTTAAATTTAAAGATCAAATGATAATTTCACAAAATGTATGTTGTGAGGCCCACATGCAGGCCTTTAAAGCAATAACTTGTTGGGTTAATGCTAAAGTAGTGGGAATTAAAAAAAACATGTTCCAAGGTAATCTTTGGCAATCAATGGTAACATTGTTAATTTATACTTTTGGTAAGTTGGCGGGGGCTGACCATACCCCAAAATCAAGTGACAACAGGTTCGAGTCAGGTTTTCTTTTGTAGACGGCCACATTTAACAGTAGAAACGGCAACTTCTCATTTTGCCGTGTAAAATGAAGGTCTGTAGACTTTACAAGTGGTTCCTTCACAAACTGAGAAGCAGCACCTATTTTAAAGGGGACAGAGAGACAGATAATTATTCCCTCAGTTGCCGTGGGTTATGTGTGATTGCCGGTTACTTACACTGGGCTGCCGCAGGGTCCTGTGTCACCATGGAACTGCCACATGTAATATATAATAACTGCATATAAACAAATGTATACATAATAATACTTTTTACACAATCACCTCCTCCAAAACTGCTGGCAAATTCGTGACATATTATACATTTATCTAATTTTAATGTAATAGCACTTAACGTACTGTAACACACTAAATAGAACATCCAAAATGTGTATATACTATGTAACGTATACCCCTGACTGGGTTGCACTGGGGCAGGTGAAATCTTTCTGTCATTTCTTGTTTGCTAAAGTTCTACTCTCTCCTGGTTGCTAAAATTCTCAATTGCTGTTCAAACGAGAAAAAAAGCACTGAATATTGTAGGGAATCATTATGCCATTTAAATCAATATGAAAAATTCGACATAATTTCTTTAATAAATGCAAAAGATATATAATCAACATTGGCTTTATTTTCAAGTAACTTTGCACTTACAGTACTGCCCAGACAAATTGCTTTTAACAGTTTTGTCAGCTGGCCTAAGATTTTGCACAGTACAGTATCTACATGAACAATATTTAATGCTGAAACCTGCATTTTAAGGATGTCTTCAAAAAAAAGACTAGGGTATCACAGAAACAACAATGGTAATCACTAAAGTGATTGTTTTGTCACAAACGAAGGGAGGCAGATCACAGGCGCAGCTCAAGAACGAATGTAAAAACAAAAGAGGATATAAACGATGACCAGCAAACACATGAGGGAAGAATTAACTTAAATAGGGAAGGTGATCAGGAACACAGGTGAGGGCAATGATGATGAGAAACATGTATCATAAAACTCCAATGGAGAAAACCTAAACAATGGGTTTCTAGCACCTGTTCGGTGTGAACAGACAAAAACTACAATAATATTGATGTTGAACATAGACACTCGATTGTGAGTGAGACCAATGCTCTATGTATCAATGTACCTGGTTGAGATCTTAAAAAACTGCATGGGACCTTGCGTTACTCTGGAACCCAACCCTGGTGAAGCACCCAGGCTACTGATGCAGTATGTACTGTAGCACCTTTAGAGTTGCCTGACTAGTGCCCTTCTCATCTGGATACTCAGTTCTTGAGGACCATATGATGTAAATGTACAGTTATAAGGAGAGGAGATAGTAAAGTCGGTTAGTGGAACAGAGCTGAAACGGACAGAGCTCCCAGCTCACAACCCTCTATATTGCTTTCTCCAAAAAACACTTCTTTCTCAGTTCCACCCCTTTCTCTCATTTTCTTCTGCTTTCTGCATTTTGTTTCCCTGGAGGACCAAATGTGTGAGTTGCTTCGGCATCCATTGATTTTATAATGCCTGGGACATCAATTCAAAAATTCACTATCACCACCCATTGTGTTCTATATTTCAGTATCTCTCACCCCTACACATCCAGGCATTAGCCAGTTTGGATGAAAGATAACATCAACAAAATTGCATTTGGGTCTTTATTTGCACTGTGCTTCCTTTGCAATGCTTACATTGACGAAACACTGTAAGAATTTTTGCATTATCCTCTTTCCAAACCTCTCCTTCCTCCTATTTATCTATGTCTGTGAATGTTTTCCTTCCTGTCTGAATGTTTCGTCCTCTTCATCCTGTTTCCTCAATTACATATTCTCAGGATCTCACCTCTCTTTCCTCTGCAGTAGGCAGCCATATCCACAGTCCCTATCCTGCATTCACAGATGACGTCATTGACCCCCTGACCCTCACTGTTATGTAACCACGGTGAAGCCTAAATTAGAGCGGGAAAGAGGGAGGTGCCGGCGAGGCTTAAGACAGGCACGTAGGCCAAAGCTCTCCAGATTATTACAGCATGTAACAAGAGGAATGGAGGGAGAGAGGGAGAAAGATTACAGCATAGAGAAAAAGGAGGGAGTGAGATTACAGCATCGAGAAAAAGGAGGGTGAGAAATTACAACATCGAGAAAAAAGAGGGAGAGAGATTACAGCATAGAGACAGAGGCGGAAACATGGGTAGAAGGATAGAGAGAAAGCAAGAGAGAGTGAGAGTAGATTGTACCATGATGGAGAGGGGGATCTCAATGTAAATGGGAAAAAAGGGAAAATTAAACACATGGCTATTATATGAAGTGCAAAAGGTTAGATGCATGCTTTGACAGGGCAAAGAGAATTTAGACCGTTTGGAGGGGGATCAGAGAGCTCTCTACCACCCCACAGTGGATAAAGCACAGGATTATTTTAGGATCCTGCTCTCTGTACAGTAATCCTCTCTACTCCCTTCTCCCTCATCCTGCCAAACCCCCTCTCTTCTCCTGTTTCACATGCACACTAATCCCTCTCTGTTTTTCTATGGGTCTATAATCTAGTTTGGCCCTGCCACTCCCACCACCTCCCCTAATGGGCTCTGTAGGTCAATGTGCCATACAAAACAAAATCACAGCAACGACTCTCCTGTCCTTTACCACCTTTCCATCACTCCTTCACAGCCCAAGGGTTTGTGGCTGAAATGGAATGACTGTGGTACTGCATGCATGCTTTGGCAGTCACTGCAGTTTGTATTCATCTCTTCACAGAGGACAAGATGAGCTGTTCATTTGGCTGCACTCAAAAAAACAAGTTATATAAACTCTTCATCTATGCCTGTAGGGTTTAACACTTCTTTTGGTTTCATACATACATTTTAATTTTTCTACTTACGTACGTAAAATAGTTCTACCTAGAACCAAAAAAGGGTTCCCCCACGGGCAAAGCCTAAACACCCAGTTTACATTTTTTGTGTGTGTAGGAGTAGGTTTATCTCAAATTATATGTTTTTGCCACAGCTTCTATTTGCCACAGCATCTTTTCCATGGCCAGAGAAAAGGCAAATAACAAATAATGAATAAGAATCAGACTTAATCATCCTTTAGCTTTTAGACTGATTCAAATAGATCTCAGACAAATGTAAAAATAAATTGCTAGCAGCTGTCGGTGTCTGAGATTTGTGAGCCGTGATCATGTCATTTATGTGAAATACAATTGAAATGTAATTAAAGTAATAATTATAAACAATAATAAAAAGATCTTTGGCTAAAAAATACTTATTTCTCACCTTTTGCTGCTTAAAGGAATCATGGCTAAACAACTCCATTCCTGCCACTGGAGGAACTAATACTGTAAAACTGCATCCCCCTCTGGCAGGCCACTCCTACCAGGTGACCTGGATAGAATCTGTGCCCCCCAGGGCTTGGTTCTAGCTCCTCCCCTCTCAATACACAAAGTAACTTGGATATGTTGTATCTTCACATGGCCGTTCTTATTATTGCTAATCAGATGACAACAGTTTGTCAAACCAGGGAGAGGTCTGTTCTCTCCAAGATCTCTCCTTCGCAGTTGATAACTCCATGATGTTGCAACATGCAAAGAAACATGGCATTACCTTGGACAACTCCCTGTTGTTCTCTGCAAACATCAAGATGCGTCCTCCCTCCTGCAGGTTCATGATCTACAACATTTGCTGAGTATGACAGTTCCTTACGGGAGCACGGAAAGTACTAATCCAGGCTCTTGTTATAATATGTCTGAACTACTTCAACTTACTGTTGATTGGGCTCCATGCTTGTACCATCAATAAACCTGCAACTTATCCAGAATGCTGCGGCCCATCTGGCATTCAAACTTCCCAGGTTTTTCTGTGACACCCTGCTCCACAACTCCTTTCAGTTGAAGTTCGCATCTAATACATGGTGACCATAGTGCTTCCCTACGGCAAGGGGAATTGCCCCTCTACATTCAGATATGTATAAACCCTCAAAAGGGTGTGATGGGTCAGTACTCAAAGATGTGGCGTAGTTCTTCATTCACCTGCTTAAACACTGCAACCCTACCCTAACTGTTTGTTCTGTCACCATCCCTACCCAAGCTCTGTGGGACCACCAACCTACCTAACTGTGGACAGATTATCTAAAATAAGCTTAATTGTGCAGAAGTAACGTCAATGCCTCGCGCTCGGCTGAGCCATTGCAGGACCCGGGTTCGAATCCTGTTCGCAGATTAGCCCAGGGGTCCCTCGCAGGGAGGTTCAATTAACCAGCACCATTTTGGCAGCTTGGGATCCTGTGAGCTTGGGATCCTGTGAGCTCAATCAAGTTACAAGTCTGGAGAAGGCAATGAAGCAGGTCCTTAATCACAAAAAGAATATAAAGAAATTGGGGTACAAGTAAAAATAAGTAAATGGATAAACAACAAATAACTCTCTCAACTGTTACCTTATATGATAAAAATACTATATAACTTTGAGTAAGGTGCACTACTACCCAGTAGTGTGGTTGACCAACCACAATCTCTCTTAAGACGAATGCACTAACTGGAAGTCATGTATAAGAGTGCCTGATAAATATTTAACATTTTTATGTTTATGTAATAGAATGAGGATTGGAATCCAAATGAAGAACTCCCCCCTCTCTATTTGCCAGTTACAGACAAGTCTAAGGGCCAAATGTTCCCCCTTGTTTTAACAGGGGATTACTGATTTAGGTTATCATGACATAGCCACGGTACAATTTATGTTTACGTAGTCTTTCCACAAGAAATACGAATTTCAAAAACTTAGATTATAAAGCAAAGTCTTTTTTGGCAGTTATTCTTTTTCCTACTTCTGTCTTCCCTCATGGAACAATATTGCTTAACATCCAACATGGTGCTCAGGCATCCACTTTGTCAACAACCAGAGTTGAAAAGTCAGTGAGGAGGTCAAGTTCAAGGGGAAGAATGGAATGGTCACGTGTCAGGAAATATGTGAGCCATACCAAGGGTCAGAGGTCATGTTTTAGGCAGTGCAATGCCAACTTGGTCTTGCATTAGAGTGCTGTGGAGAAAGAGGAAAAGATTAGATTTCTTCTCAGTATCGTCTTCAGAGTATAAGAGAACAGTGTAGAGAGAGATAGTGGAGAGAGTGAAGAGAGAAATGAGCGTCAACAACCTGTTACTCTGAAGACGATACTGAGAAGAGATCTCATCTTTCTAGCAGGCTTCCATGACAACACCCAGGGCCCCCAACCCTGTGGCCTGGCTGTAATAAATCATCTGGCTTGAAGGTCATCTAACTGAGGTGGCCAAGTTTGCTCTCTTTTCAGAACAGATCACGTTTAATTTATGGTTACACTTTATATTACGGTCCCTTAATGAACCAATTGCTGTCAGTTTGTGAAGAATTTACTTATCATTTTAAAATAATTCCTATATTTTTACATTTCTATTAATTAATACACATTTTAATACAATTTCTTTCTTTATTCAGTCTATGAGTGATCTTATGAATGTGAGATTCTGTACTTACATATACCTTAGTTGATGCTTAATGTACATTATATTTACACATATATTTACTAATTATTTATAAATGGTCTTGCAGACCCTAATCTCATAACTGCTACTCAAAACTGGACCAGTGAGTAGGCAAATCCAATTGGTAAAGATGTAAACTACACAAGAAAGAATTATATCTTTATTTATTACATCGGAAAAACATTAATATCAGTTCGGAATTTGCAAAATTTTAATTGAATTGACCCAAAACTTGGTCTGTTTTGGCAATAAAGAAATCACCAAGACATTCAAAGACATTTTTATCCTGTCAGTTTCACTTATATAGCATTTCAATCCAGTCAGATTGAATTCAATAGTTTTTTCAATTCAGGAAGTAAAGTGATATTCCAATATCAATTCAAATTGTTGTCAATGTTTCCTATGGTCAAATATTATGGACTGAATTGAATTGGAGCAATCCTAAGAAATGTACTGGTTGATTTTGCCCCAAATTTCCTCATTAATAAATGTGAATGAAAATCCCCCTTTGTCAAAGACTTGTATCATTGTATCACTTTTCAACCCTTTTTTGTTAATGGTAGCTTATGGTAGCTTATTCTATTTGCCCATGACAAAGGTGACCAGCTACCCAGACGTGGGGCACTGCCATGGTGATTGGGATTTGTTTATCTCAGATGAATCTGTGTGATATAACCTGTATGACTACTGACCTACTTACCGAGTTGACACCTAAACCCACTATGGAAAATAGTCATCCAAATATACTGTATCACATTTATACAATGGCAAACCATAGCTGAGACACTGAAAAGTGGACTGAGACAGTGGACTGTGGTTACACAAGCAAATGCAAGAATGGGCACCGGCATCAACACACACACACACACACACACATACACACACACACACACAGTTGATAAACGGGAAAACATGCTAGAAAAAAGTAATATGCGTATTTCTCTGCCCGCTCTAATTTTCTTCTCCCTTCATCCATACATTTGATATCGCTCGCCATCTCTGGCCTGGTGGCCTAATTCTGTCCCTACTAACCCCCCCCCCCCCCCCCCCCCCCCCCCCCCCCCCCCCCCCCCCCCCCCCCCCCCCCCCCCCCCCCCCAATCCTGATGCCTTCCAGACACCATCTGGTGAAACAAACTCGGTCCATCTATTGATCTGGTCTCGCTTTCTCTATGCCTCACTTATCATTCTCAATAATTGTCCTCCATTTTGTTTAGCTCTCCCTTTCTCCTCATAAAGCAAACATAAGGTCTCCCCTTGCTACTTCATCTGTTTACTGACCTCCATATCAACTCTTGGTAGCAATTACTTCATACAACATCAAATGACTCTGTCAGTACCCCAGTCACTCGCATCCACTCTATCCCTGTAATGTAGTATCCAAACAATAAAGTTGTACTTTCAAGTAGCCATCAGTCTCATCTTACATTTTCTAGCTTTATTAACAGTTTTGTTTTCAAATTCTCTGCAGACTTACCCTTTTTTATAATTTTTCTGTTTCTTCTGGTTCATAGGCTAGCCCATGTGACTAGATTGCTGTAGGCTTCACAATATGTTTAGTATGCTGTTTCAACTTGCAACACCTCCCTGGCTCCCTCCTAAAAAGTGCTGCATTGCTCGATTTATGTGCTGTCTTTTCCTCTTGTTTTATTAGAATCATATGATAGAGTGTTTTGGTTACCAGTAGAAAAAAGCACTGAAAGAAAGGCCCCTGGCGGTGAGTCGTATGGAGGACTAAATATGCCTTGGTATGGTAGTTGTCTATGCGGAAATTGCAACCACTGGTCCAACATTAACAAAACCAAGACGATTTATGACACACACAAGAAAAAAAACTCAACAAATTCAATCTTTTGCTAATTGCAATACACTGTTTGTTGTCTTTAGGTTGGATTGCCCATGTGTTTGTTTTTATACTGGTCGTACCAAAAGAAGGCTAAAGGACAGACTAGCAGAACAAAAATACACTATCCAAACAATTAATGAGAACTATCCCATGGCTGTATACTAAAAAAAATTAGGCCATGGCAATCCAGACTCTAACAAAATAATGTCCACTGAGGACATTTCAACCAATAAGAGGTGGGCTGACAGGCTTACATGTCTCTGAAACATTCTGGATATAAAAACTCAAAGCTAATGAACCTATTGGGCTTAACTAAGAAACAGATTTCACCCCTTTTCTATGACATGTAAATGTCCTTTGGTTGAACAATGAAATGCATGCACTGAAAATACCTAGATGTATTTGTTTGACTACTTCCATTTTTTATGTACACTACCGTTCAAATGTTTGGGGTCACTTGGAAATGTCCTTGTTTTTGAAAGAAAAGCACATTTCTTAATAGACATTTTTTGTCTATTAAAATGACATCAAATTGATCAGAAATACTGTGTAGACTCTGTACACCTATGTAGATATTCCATTAAAAATCATCCATTTCCAGCTACAATAGTCATTTACAACATTAACAATGTCTACACTGTATTTCTGATCAATTTGATGGACAATATTTCAAATTATTTTAATGGACAAGAACTAGGACATTTCTAAGTGACCCCAATTTTTTTTTAATGGTTGTGTGTACACTTAAACACTTGTAGTAACAAATCGTTAATGTGGGGATACAGAGGCAGCATAATTAGTTTTTTCATCTCACCAGGCAGGGTTGGTGGATTTTTTGGGGGGGGGGGTTAACAAACACATATGACCCCACTCACAATATAGCATGTCCAATTGGTAATGCTTGGGTGTAGAATGGCTGCTACATTTATTTAAGAGTGTTCTCTTGGGTGTGTCATGAGTAATGTGATATTACGAAAGCTGAATCTCTACTCTAGAGGAAACTGGAGAACTTGCCTTGAGCTGTGTGTGTTGTGTCCAGCCTGCATGACCTAAGCTAGCCCCGGTCTATGTTTTCTATTGTATACTAAATAAAAAGTGCTGTGTCAATTGTTGTCTCTTCAGATGTTCTTTGAAGACTCTGTGACATCCCTTGTCATGACTTGAGAGTGCTGGCCACTGAGCTATAGAAGAACGGTGCTGGCCCTACACAGGTACACACTCCTCCGGCCATCCCTTCCCACCTTACGGCATACTATGCAACAGCATATGTATTGTGAAATCATTATTACACACATTTTCAGAAGCATTGCCATGGTGGCCATGACGCAGAAGTAACCCCAAAAAATTGGTAGCAATGTAGCGGACACAGCATCACCTGCATCTTGTTCTTGTCTACTTGATGGAGATCTCACATCTGAACTGCATTAGATGGCTGTCAAGTGTCCAATCCCAGTGTTGTCATCATCCAATATTGCAGTCCAGTCAGAACAGCTCAACCTAACTAAGTCCCACCCCTATTGCATTTGCTTAATGCAAAAACAAATGCAAATAAAAATGCAAATGCACATATAGATGGGTATTTTTTTATTAATATATTTATTTATTTATATATGTATTTATTATATATTTCATAATAGGATACAATTAGTGCCCCATACCCCAGACACCTATCTGTGCAGAAACACTTTGAAAAATAAAATGAGATATGAGGCTTATGATTCAAATGAGACACATGAGGCTCATGATTCAAATGAGACCATTAAAGTTTCATTATACTAATAATGCAGTGAGTTAATGTACTTTCACAGCTTGATTCATCTGATCTCTAGGATAAGAAAGCTGAATAAAACCATGCCTGACTGTTAGGAGTGGGTAGAGCACTGAAAATCGTACTAAAAATCTGTTACTTAGTAATTTACGCAAGTGAAGTGTTCTGCTCTTACCAGGGAACAATAGTCACATTATCACACCAGACAAATGGCTCCTACACAAAAACACTGATTTGTTTGCGCAGTAGGACTTTTCAGATTGAAAGACATTTTAGCTGGATGATCGTATGACATATGACAGTACCTATTTATTATCAAATAAAAAGGACATCACATGGAAATGTAAAATAAATTGATTTGGTCTCTTGATCTTCAAAGGTGCAAAATTTACTGTTTTAAGGTTAATTAATGCTAATTATGCAAATTTATGTCATCATTGTTGATACCCATTTAACATTTTATGTTGGCATAACCACTGGCGAAACCACCGAGTTGGCAAGGGGTGGCAGGTGTCACCCTACAAAAATGTCTTGCCACCCCGCTCACCACCCCAGTTGTCAGGAGTGTCTGCTACAATATATTCATATTTAATTTTATTGAATAGTATGATATTTTTTCTACTTTCGTTGTTAATCTCAATGGTAACCCATTCCATAGAGAGGGGGGACTCAAAGATATAATGTCCGTAAAATGGTTGAGGCCCGGAGTCTGCCTGCTCCTGTCATTGTGCTGCTCCCCCTCCCTTCCAGTGAAAACACCATGCAATGGAGCAGTCAGGATCACACTAGTTTACTAAATGTACGATACAAAATGTAGTCTTATAATGTTGCATTAGCAGCAGTCATTTATTATAGTTTAGATATGTCTGAAATCGTCTACTAGCTAATGTATTGCAATCGTGAATATTATTGGTTAAGTTTGCGAGCTAGCAAATTTGCAGATGAAGTAGCTTGCCATCATTGCCATGTAATGCTTGTCTTGATAGCTAGCAAAGGGGCATTGAACAATGTTGTTGTAGCTCGCTATGCATAAGTAATGGCTAATTTCATCTGTGGAGAAAGTTAAGGTTTATTTACAATAATTCTAAATTAGACATCTCTGGACATCTATATAACATCAACAAAATGTGATATGGCCATATGTGATTAACAGCTGTAATTTAAGTTTTGTTAGTATATTAAATTGCTTCTCTGAAACCTCAGTAGCCTATATTTAGTGTTTGTGTATTATTTCAAGCAATGTAAGGCATTAATTTTCAGGATGCATTGATTTATGCTTCTGCACCAAGGGGCAAACTTCGATGCTGGAAAATGATGCCTACCCGGAAGTGCCAAAAACTGCAATTCATCGAATGGCCACTTGAGGCAGGCTTTCAAAAGAGAGCAATCTCCATAGAAATAAACATGTTTACAGACTGGTTAAAAAAATGGTTTTTGTGTATATTGCTTATTTCTCCCATTTTCACAACTGTGGGGATGGTGAATTTTTTTATAACTCATCCGTTTAAATTATATTAAGTCTTATAATTAGGGGGCGTGACCTATTGAGTGACTGGTGTGGTGCTGGCACTGTCACTCGTGTCACTCCTAGCGGTTTGTCCTTTCTGGTATCGCTCCACTTCTGCTTCAGCTTCTGGAAGCTAATTCCAGTCACTAACAAGTAACTTTATAATCAAGTGACATCCAAATGAACAACTCGTGACCCTACAGTCTATGCTCATAACTAAAGTTATGTGAAAATCTATTATCTAATCTGCAAGTCTCAACCTATTTTTTACAGTCTATCATCTCGACAAAATCTAGAGTTGCAAAATTACCACATTCATATATTAAAAAACGCTGAAGCATTTTAAGCATTTAAGTTTTGTTGTATAGTTTCAGGTTAACTTGCCTCAAGTGTAAGCTGGTAACATTACGGTGACTGGCTACCAACCGCTAGCAACGCAGAGTCGCATACTGGTAGCATTTATCCTAGCTTCTTAGCCTTTGCTAACTTGGTACCTTGGCAACCAGGCACCTCAGCTGCACCCATGCCCCACCACTTTGCCCGTTTTTGGTTATCCGGGAGTTAGGTCGAGTGATGCGCTGCCAAGATCTCCGACAAAAATTAGCTTCAAAACAGGTCTTCAGACACCTATGGGTGACGTCACAGTTACTACGTCCATATTTTTTTATAATAATAAAAATAATATAAACAATGTGTCCAAGTAAAATACTGCATCTTTTCCCTCAATTTGTAAGTTGCATATACTTAGGGAACTCCCAACACTCATAGAGATTTTGCACACTCGAAAGACTCATACCAAACTTTGAACACATAAAGATCAAAGTGTAGAACATGTGTGATATTTATTTGCAAGACATTCCACTGTCCATTTTCAGTAACTGGATTTGTGTAAATAAAATGGACATAGCCAACAATAGAATGATATGCCACCCTTGAATTTCAACTTGCCACCTTTCTGCCACCCCATGTAATTTTTTTAGAACCACCACTGGGCATAACCTAAACATGTGAAACAAAGTTGGTTTGGTCTCTGTAGCTTCAATGGTTCCAGAGAAAGTACAAATGTTAATATCCCATTAGTCAATGAAAAATTACATTGAAGAAATTCCATTAAAATCAATTCAGTTTTTTAAAAAACTATATAAAATATATCAAAATGTTTAACTCAAATTAATGTGGACCAGTCTACATGTTTTAAAGTTTGAACGGCTATTCTAGGTTAAACGTGTAAGAGGTGATCTTTTCAAATAATAATAATAACTATGAGAAATATGTAGAAGATTGAACTTGGGATCTCTTGCTACGCTAGTTCCAGTAATTACTTTGGTAAGAGTACAAGAACAGCCCACAGAGAGTGACTGGAAAAGTACTCATTTCTCAAAGAACTTACTTAAGTACATGTAAGGCATCACTACCCATCTTTGCTGACTACGTAACATATAATGTGGGAACCAGTTAAGTTGTGTTTTGGCTTTGGATTTCCCTCAATACAGAAACTCAAGTGTTGGTTTGGGGTTTTGGGGAGCCAGAGCTCATTTGTTAATGTCATCATGAATTCACAAAATAATTTTAAAATTACCAGTCAGCACTATTGTCCAGGCAATAATTACAATGTCATTCCCCCCAAAAATGTATACACAGTATGTCCAACAGGCAAAAAACACAGACTCCCTATAATTTGAAACAGATTGTACTATAAACTAAGACAAACTTTACCTGATTGATGTGTGATTTAGTGTGGTATAGAATTAAACTCCCACTGTTGAATTCTGTACATAGGTAGTGTATATATGTTAAAAGTGTGTGGGGTTTGAAGTGAGTGATACAGGATACCATACCCTGCCTCCGAAACTCAGTAGAAAAGCATGAAATGGAGTAGAAGCGTGGTCTCACACCAGAAAGATTGGAGATGGGAGCTCTGACCTACTTATAGCACAGTTCTGAGGAAACGTACCACACATACACATATACACTCAAGAACACACACACACACACACACACACACACAGACCAATGGTCAATAGCTGGAATCAAAAGTCTTAAAATTGAATGAGTGAATCTGATTTTCCATGGCTGTTGTTGTAGGATTGACCTGCAGTAAGAATGTGTTGTTGTGTAATCCTCAGTCTCTGACAGATTTAGCATTTATTGGTGATTACATTTATATCATGTTTATTTGTGTGGTAATAATATTATTATTACTTCATAGATGTGTATGAGTCCTGCTCAAGCTATTCTCTTTATTTTTAGGCACTTTCTTTTTTACGTTGAAGAGAAAATATTATTACGAAAACAATTGAGTGGGTATGTAATTTCCTGCTCATAAATCCTTAACGTCAGAAATGTCCTAAGAGGGCTTAATTTAATCCTCGGTGGGGAGATTGAATTTAGAACAAGATTAGATCCTCAGTGACACTACAGCCACTTTATTGTCTTTTTCATTCTCTGCAACCAACAAACAGGTACCTGTTAGACTTGACCGGAGGGATCCAGGCTTTTGAGTGTCCTTTGAAATCAATGCTCTCATTCTGTAATAAGCTTACTTAACGTTAACCTCCTTGTGATACTACACACATAATCGCCTTTTTCCTTCTCTGTTTGCCGCTATCCAACACATAGCTAGATCTGCTTTTCTGACGCACAAATCCAAAAGATTTTTCAGTTATATTTACTGTAGCTCAATTTTATGTAATATCTTTATCCACATTTTGCTCTCGACTTCAATCGAGAGAAACACCCTTTGCCAGTCTCTGTTTTGCTGTTCAATCAAGGGACATTTCAGAAGCACTGATAGTTTGAGCTATCCAGAGAAAAGTAAGCATTATTTACATTATTATTGTGAGTAGTTTTTTCTCTTTTTCATTAGTGTAGCTTGATGCACGCCTTGCCAGAAACTTTGAATAATAGATTAGTCTTGTCAGAGAATGACTTGGGTAACCTGGATGAGGATTTCTTTGTTTCTCAAGACCTCTGGATAATCCAGAGGTCCTAAAATATCCCTGCTCTCTTATTGCCTTTTACAGATGCAGGATCTTCAGTGAATCACTCAGTTGCCGGAAAATTTTTGACTTTTCAGACTTATAATCTCTTACAAAAATGCCCATTAAATTTAATCCAGAAAATCATTCACATCTTGTTTCAGGGTTATTTCCCTGCAGTAGAAAACTGTCTGTAATTGAAATACTATGCGTAGTTATCTACAATGCATGATATAAAACAGATTATATCCAATCCAATGTGAAGTGTAGCCCAGATCTGACAGGCTAGCTCTGAGCAATAAAATCACACAACAAAGGATGCACTGTTGTGTTTTTTATATTTTGCATAGAGGCCTTGTGATTGTTAATAATCTTGTGATCAGATCTTGTGATCAGTTTAACTGTCTGTGCAGTGAGTGTAAATATTAAGATTCTACTCTGTGTTATTAATCTTTGAGGTGTGAAAGTGCAAACCCAATGATTTCCATGGCTCTTAAGTGGTTAATTATAAATATCATTCCAAACTGTAGGTTGAGATAAGTGAAAAGGACAGCAAGTGCCTTATGAGCAATGCAATGTATGTAAGTATGAATAATCTGATAACAAATATATAGAGAAAATCAGAAAAAACATTTAATTTAAAGGGGAGACAACAGGGTCTAACGCCACAGCCACTAATAGCACTCTCGTTACAAGCCATGGTCTTTCAGTATTGTCTTCAGAGGAGCAAATCTATCAACTCACTTTTCAACGTATTTCTTCCTTTTGCTATCTGTTTTCCTCCCTCTCCAATTCTATCTTTCTAACCTCTTTCTTATTATTACTGCGTCCATGCCTGTTTAGGTTGTTAGTGTGCTACGGTTATATTTCTCTGTGTCACAGAGACATGAAAAGCCTTGCAGTGTCTCCGCTTCACTCTCAGAAGATATAAAAAACACTTCCAAAGGGTTATTTGGCCAATTGATTTCATGCACAAACCAGAAGTCACCATTTTTTTTTGGGTCTTGTAGCAACCTTTTCAGAGACAAGGAAACCAAAAGATTTCTACATGAAATGGAAAGCTTCTATACTTGGAAGCAGAAACATTCTATACCAGGAAGAACTATTTTACCACAAAGAACCAGAAAATTCTAAGAATTTAATGCCTCTTCCTACATTTCTGTGTATACGAATATACTAATGGAAAGTCTTCATCTCTGCTGCTGTTTTATATACTGTACACCTGTTTCTAGACCAGTCAGCTTGTGCCTTGCATTGTCATGGAGATGCATTCTGTTTCCATGCAGTCACTGGTGGTCTGGGTGATTTGAAGTTACATGGAAATCAATGACCCAGTACATCACTAATTAGCCAAGTGCTTCTGGGTGGCTGTGCTGAGATAAAAAGCCCATCATTACATCATCCCAGGCGTCATGTTTGCTTAACATATGCTACAATAGAAGGTGCAACAGTTCTTGGTTAGTCATTAAGTATTTGAACTAGGACACTGACAGAGCTGTTTCTCCTATTTTCCTACTACAGTATATAGGCTTACAGTATAAGGTCAAAGCGTAACAAAAAATTGTCCTACCCAGTGTATAATGTCACACAGCTGAGAATAATAAGGGAATATTTAAGTGGTTATACAACCCTGTTTCATAAAATGCAAATAAAAACAGAATGCAATGATGTGCAAATCATTTATCCCTGTATTTAATTAAAAATAGTACAAAGACAACATATCAAATGTTGAAACTGAGAAATGTTATATTCTTTGGAAAAATACATGCCCATTTTGAATTTGAAGCCAGCAACACATTTAAAAAAAAGATTGGTCAGGGGCATGTTAACCACTGTGTTGCATTACCTCTTCTTTTAACAATACTCTGTAAACGTTTGGGAACTGAGGAGACCAATTGCTGTAGTTTTAAAAGTTAAGTGTTTTCCTATTCTTACTTGATATAGAATTTCAGCTGCTCAACAGTTCAGGGTCTCCTTTGTCATATTTTTGGTTTCATAATGTGCTAAATGTTCTCAATGGGTGACAGGTCTGGACTGCAAGCAGACCAGTTTAGCACCCGGACACTTACTACGGAGCCATGCTGTTGTAATACGTGCAGAATGTGGTTTGGCATTGTCTTGCTGATATAAGCAAGGCCTTCCCTGAAAAAGACGTTGTCTGAATGGTAGCATATGTTGCTCCAAAACCTGTATATATTGTTCAGCATTAATGGTGCCTTTACAGATGTGCAAGTCACCCAAGCCATGTGCACTAATGCACTCCCATACCATCACGAATTGGGACTTTTCAACTGTGTACTGATAACAAACTGGATGGTCCCTCTTCTCTTTAGTCCGGAGGACGCAGCGTCCATGATTCCCAAAAATAATTTCAACTTTTGATTTGTCAGACCACAGGACAGTTTTCCAATTTGCCTCAGTCCATCTTAAATTAGCTTGGGCCCAGAGAGGGCGGTAGTGTTTCTGGATCTATGGATTTACCTATATATGGTTTCTATGAGTTTTAACTTCCATTTGTAGATAAAGTGACATACAGTGTTGACAGACAATGGTTTTCGGAAATGTTCCTGAGCTCGTGCAGTAATGTCCACAACAGAATCGTGTTTGTTTTTAATGCAGAGCCATCTGAGGGCCCGAAGATCACTGCCATCCAATATTGGATTTTGGCCTAGTCCATTGCTTCCAGAGATTTCCCCGGATTCACTGAATGTTTTCATAATATTATGTTCCGTAGATGATGAGATTCCCAAATTCTTTGCAATTTTAAGTTGAAAAACGTTATTCTTAATTTGTTGCACTATTTGCTCGCGCACACATTCACAGAGTGGTAAACCCCTCCCCATCTTTACTTCTAAAAAACGCATCCTTTATGGGTTGCTCTTTTTACACCCAATCAGGTTACTGACCTGTTGTCAATTGACCGAATTAGTTGTGAGATATTCCACCAGGTTTTTCTTAGCATTAGACAATGTTTCCTGTCTTTTGTTGCCCCAGTCCCAGCTTTTTTGAAACATGTTGCTGGCACACATTTTTCAAGCAACAATGACATTTCTTAGTTTCAACATTTGAAATGTTGTCTTTGTAATGTTTTCTATTGAATATAGGTTTAAATGATTTGCACATTATTGCATTCTGTTTTTCTTTACATTTTACACAACGTCCCAACTTTTTTGGAAACGGGGTTGTATATCAGCATGGGTAAAATGCATTTAAAATGAAGGCACATTTCCCACACTCACTAAGACGTTCTTGTACAGTGCAGAGTGGGGTGAAATAGAGAAGCTGTTCATAATCCTGTACCTACAAACTAAGTAGCACAAACATTTGCCTGGTACTGAACTGGCCCTCTGCAAATGTAGTCAACATTAGTCTACAATTAAACTGGCTCTGCTTTGCAATCTTAGTCTACAATTAAACTGGCCCTGCTCTGCAACCTTATTCTACAGTTAAACTGGCCCTGCTCTGCAACCTTAGTCTACAGTTAAACTGGCCCTGCTCTGCAACCTTAGTCTACAATTAAACTGGCCCTGCTCTGCAATCTCAGTCTACAATTAAACTGGCCCTGCTCTGCAACCTCAGTCTACAACTGAACTGGCCATGCTCTGCAACCTCTCTACAATTAAACTGACTCTGCTCTGCAACCTTATTTTGCAATTAAACTGGCCCTGCTCTGCAACCTTATTCTACAGTTAAACTGGTCCTGCTCTGCAACCTCAGTCTACAATTTAACTGGCCATGCTCTGCAACCTCAGTCTACAATTAAACTGGTCCTGCTCGCAACCTTATTCTACAATTAAACTGGTCCTGCTCTGCAACCTTAGTCTACAATTTAAACTGGCCCTGCTCTGCAACCTTAGTCTACAATTAAACTGGCCCTGCTCTGCAACCTCAGTCTACAATTAAACTGGCCCTGCTCTGCAACCTCAGTCTAAAATTAAACTGGCCCTGCTCTGCAACCTCAGTCTACAATTAAACTGGCCCTGCTCTGCAACCTTAGTCTATTATTAAACTGGCCCTGCTCTGCAACCTTAGTCTACAATTAAACTGGCCCTGCTCTGCAACCTTTGCATGCTATCTCCATGCTTTCTACCGGCATTACAATGAATGCTTAGTTACAGTAAGGTTTACTTACTTTAGGTTATGTCCATGTTTTGGAGGCACACACTTGGAGCTCCAAGTAATTTATGAGCTGGACGGACTATCACCATCCACATTCCCCTTATTGAGTTGCTGCACAAAGTGCTCCCCAATGCCTGAGGGAAGCGCCTGTCATGATTAGCATTAGTGATGCAATTCAGCCCACTGAAGAACCCTGCAAAAAGTAAGGGCAGTGTGGCCCGGTCCCTGATAAGGGTAGTGTGGCCTGTGAAGAGAACCCACTACATCATTTACTTAGAGCTCCTTTCGATATTCCTATTTCTAAAGCATGTCTGACTGTTATTGATGGGCCAGCATGTACTGGTAAGGACCAATAGAAAGGCGATGGTGGTTCAATCAGTAGGTGAGGAGCCCCAAAATGACATCGCTTTCCAAGTCCATGCTGTAGAGAAGTGGATTTTCCTCTAAGAATTTGCCTGTGCTGTGCTCCATTCTGTTCTTTTCAACCCTTTAAAAAGTTTGAATGTTAAGTACAGCCAAACCATGACATAACCTGCTTGAAAATAAGGAGGCAGTTACAGAGTAATTTGTAGTGTTGAATTTGTCCCAAACAATAGGTAATCAAATTGTTTCATTATTACTTCAGTGCCATGGCACATACAGAAGGCATGTTCTGAATAATTTTTCTGTATATTTGTAGTCTCTTTTTTCTTTTGCTGTTTAAATCGTTATTGTGGCGTAACTATAATGTTTGTAGGTCTGGTCTGACTTGTAAACACAGTTGGTTGCACCACAGCCCATTCAGGTGTGCCATAACAAAGGGGTTTCTGCAATTTATTATTTTCTGTTCTGTATTTGTAATTAATATAAAACTTAATTTGTTGATTTTTCTTTTGTTTTGACATTATGGACTTCTTGGTGTTTTGATAGCTATTGTATTTGAATTGTGTCTAATTGGAGGTAAAATCAAAACAAACTGTATTTGTCACATGGTCAAATACGTGGGCCATGGTCAAAAGAGAAGAATTAGGGTTGGTAGTATGTAAGTTGGTAGCACGAAATTCTAAGAAGTCAATAGAACGATCAAATGAAGTCCTTACAACCATACTGATTGAATACTGAATGATCTAGCTTTGCTCCAAATCTTTTCAGCAATAGACAATTTATTCTCCCATTTTCTGTCTCAGCGTCACACTTCTTCAAAAACCTGACCTCTGAACTCAGTCTCCATGACGATTCTTGGTTTCCACACCAACCTACTCGACCAGACAAAGGCAGAAGCTGCCTGTAATCATAGTTTGTCACATAACAGATAAACACCTTTGTGTGACTAGCCGTAAAAAAGAAAGAGGACAATCATTTTCTTTGAAAATTGGAAATGGTGAGGGAAGAATGAGGTTCTGAAAAGAACAAATATCAACCCAGCAAACAATTCAAGGCTGTGCGAACAATTTTGTTACGTCACACTTAAGGTGGAACACCCTACAAGCAGATGTTCAGAAGCAGAGCCAGAACAAGACCCAAGGCTGCATACAGCCATTTTGAACACCCCCCAGTCATCATGTCGGGGTAACTGAGGTGTATGTGCTCTCTGGTTGTCTTTTGGAGATTCCCCCAAATCAAATGTACAGATGTTTTTTTTTACCAGTGAATTCAGTCTCTTTTAATGCTGTCTACTTTTTAAAACTGCAAAGAGTCAGACATTTGCTGCCCCTTGACAACAGACATAGGAAGACTGCAGCTTATTTGCATTTCAAGGTATGGAACTGCGTAGATTTAATACCACCAGATAAAAATAACCAAATGTTTTTGCTGTGAAAAATTGCTGTGAAAAGCCCTGAAATGTTGTATGAAATTACTTTGTCATTGTGCACAGGCACATTAAGAGTACCTCAATACAATGTGGTTTCATTTGTATTGTCTGTACTGTGATAAATCTAGACCAAGTCACATTTTGGTTTGTCAGTTAACATCTAAAATGCTTTGGTTTCTGAAACACAAGCTAAGATCTGGCTTAGTCAACTGGAGAAAAACGTGTTTCCATAACAACTGTAGCCCATAATTTAGTATAGGCTGCATAAGCAAGTAGGCCTCATGGCATGATCTAAAACACCATAAAAATGCAATCCTCTGCTGATAAAATGTCAGTTTCCCTGCAGGGAGACATTGTTCACTGCTATTCAGCACTCAGTCATCCAAGTAATCATAAACAGTGAGATTTAGGCCAAACTTCTTAGGCCTGCTGTGTAAAACAATATTTTCATTGGGCATAGATATATGTTATTCCTGGATCTCTCTGCTTATCATGTTTCTTCCTCATGTCATGTTTTCACAGTCCTGTTACCAATTTTTCTTTCAACATGGGTGTCAAATAGACAAAACTTTTGTAGTGAAATACCCCCTTGGGGAAGAAGACACTCCTTTTGAAGGACTTCCCAGGTACAAGCAAGCAAGTACATTTAGACATACCTTGAATTCGACACTTGTAGTGTATAATATATGACGGATGACTATTGATGCCCTATGTGTTAAACTCAGCCAGTCCCACAGTCTGTAGCACTGACTGGCATGCTTTAAGAGGGACTAACCTTTTCCAATTGGTTTCATTTTGACTATGGATTTAGGAATTAAGATTTCATTAGGGTGCTTTTTTAGCAACTGCCAAAAGCCGCCACTCTTCCTGTGATCCACACAAAACAGAATAGAAAAGAACATAACATAATACAACATCTACAGACAACGTGTAAATGCAAAAATTCAGACAATTCAAAATAACAGTACATTAATAGACTTCATAGAAGTTAAATGATAATACATTAAAATACTACATAGATTTGAAATGATAATACATAAATAATCACCGCAAACTTGACAAAACTGATCTTCTAGTCCTTCAGGGATGTCCTGTCCACTTCATGGCCTCTTCAATCACGGTTGACAATTCCAGTGTCCACCATACTGGGTATTTAAATATTGGGCAAATATATTTATTAAATACATATATATTTCTGTACAAATATTAATATGAAGCCTTATTTTTACATGTGGTTGGCTATCACTTTTTAGTAAACAAGTTCTGCAAGGAGCTGATTCCAGGAAGATCCAAGAAAAGACCCAAGCCTTACTCTCTCAAAACAAGAACAAATGAATTGCTCTCTTTATAGGATTTATACGTACATATGTATATACATATGAATTATTCTTAAAACTAACCTGGTTACACAGAACAATTTCCGACCATGTAGGCGTCGCCTGAAAGGAATAGTTGTACAACGCTTTTGTAGATCTAACATTTTGGCAGGCTAATGTCTCCCTCATGTGTTCAGGTTGGTCATTGCACCCTACTTCTGCTCAGTTCCTAAAGTACATTTCCATTTAGATTTGATGATTGATATTGACATGATTTGTATTTAAATATTAGCATTAGTATTCTTTATATCAGAATACTGAAATGGTGTCTAAAATCAGATAAAAATTGTTGAGACAATATAAGTCAGAAAGTCCTAGGCCTAGAGACTACTGTGCTAGATAAAGACCTGATCAATATCCAAACTCATATTGATTGTGTAATTCTATAATCCTTTACTGGATGTGTTGTTGTCAGTCTTACTGTAAATTTGCCCTGGCCTGTGTGTATGATCTGATCTGTATGTTTGAATAATGTGTAGGGAGCCTCTATGTCTGTGTTGATGCTGGAAAGCAAACCAATAGATAAAGCATTAAACCAAATGACCTTTTCCTTCTTTCTGAGGTGCCTGATAATTATGGTTGTGTTAGTAAATTTTCTTTGAAGTGTCTCACATGTGCTTGGGGCCGTTCTTAAATTCAGAGCGTTGGCAGATTGTCCATTTGTAAATACTGAGTGATTCACCCTTGGAGTCAAGCACTCAAACTG
This sequence comes from Esox masquinongy, assembly GCA_016801175.1. NCBI lineage: Eukaryota > Metazoa > Chordata > Actinopteri > Esociformes > Esocidae > Esox > Esox masquinongy. The sequence continues at coordinate 17,511 of JACXGI010002750.1, read as the reverse complement.
AAGGTCGGGTTAAACGTTACATTTTGGATGGACCTTGTTTAGAATTGACAACAAAAAGAATGTAATGTTCAAATTTTTATGAAATCTTTTAACTTTCAGACAGAAATTAACATTTCACTTGTCCTAGAAAAGCTAGTTATACAGTTTTCATGTCATGAAGTGGATTACCGACAAACTGTGTTACTGGCAACAATTTAATGGAGTTATTTTGCCAATGTTTACTTATGCCTGCCATACAAACGGTTGTTAGGTCATTTGTAAATCCATCCATTATTCTGCCACCTGGCACTCAAACCAGGGTCCTTTGGACTGTGAGTAGACTGAGATAATTTACGAACGCAATCTACGCATGTCAGCTAGAGGGCCCTCAAATTTCACCCTGTGTCTCTGTGTCTTTTACTATATATACTGAGGATGTTTACCCTATTCCACCTGAATACTAAAATAATCTGAATACACAGAACAGGGCCATGAGCGCGTGAGACCGCAGGGAGCTCAGCTTCGGGTCGACCCAGCAGTGTCCGCTGGGCTGGCATTGGTCCAATCCATTCAGCTTCATCACATGAATGTGCCTCTGGCTCGGCGGATTGATTCTGAGATTTATGAAAACATGTGACACAAGCGGGGCAGACAGGGCTCTGGCTCCAAGCTGCAGCACAGGGGCTGAACACCCATAAAGCACCGGGTGAACGGGCGCTCTGACAGGCCTCCCAGCCCTGTTACCGCTGCTTCCTCTCCCCTGAGAGACAGAGACACAGGTGTGTGTAGGAGAAATATGCTGTGCTCAACAACCACTCTGACTTGTGACAAGGCTATTCGGGTTCATTTTTATTGTGTTCTAATGTGTTTGGCCAGTTAATCCTCATCGTCTTAAAATGTGGTGTTACTTTGGTGGGATTAGGTGGACTACAGGTGTCAAAGTACAATTTAAAGTCCTTGCTGTGTTCACCAAGTGAAGAAGGTTCCCGATTAACTCCTAAATTACCAAGTTTAGAGATTTAATTTAGGTCTGAATTTGGAACTTCTCTCATCTGGAGAGGACGGCCAAGTACCAGTGAAGGCTGGGAGATTAACTTGTGTGCTGTGTATAACCTCTGCGTGACAGGCTTGTGTATAACCTCTATCTGAGACAGGCTTGTGTATAACCTCTGTGTGAGACAGGCTTGTGTATAACCTCTATGTGAGACAGGCTTGTGTATAACCTCTATGTGAGACAGGCTTGTGTATAACCTCTGTGTGAGACAGGCTTGTGTATAACCTCTATGTGAGACAGGCTTGTGTATAACCTCTGTGTGAGACAGGCTTGTGTATAACCTCTGTGTGAGACAGGCTTGTGTATAACCTCTATGTGAGACAGGCTTGTGTATAACCTCTGCGTGACAGGCTTGTGTATAACCTCTATGTGAGACAGGCTTCTGTATAACCTCTGTGTGAGACAGGCTTGTGTATAACCTCTGTGTGAGACAGGCTTGTGTATAACCTCTGTGTGAGACAGGCCTGTGTATAACCTCTGTGTGAGACAGGCTTGGTCCAGGCCTTATCTTTACAACTGTCACAGGCTGTTGATGGAACAGTAGCACTCTCCTCTGGACACAAATGGTGTTTTGATACCAGAAAAGTGTACTAATGCATTCAACATTCAAAATGCATATCTAAATATTACATGTTAATGTGTCTTACAAATTATGTTGAATCAGTAGTCATTAGTTAGTGTAGATTGATATGTCACTCCTTGAGGAGGAGAATAAATATTCAAAAGAACCTGAGCAAAAACAATCACCAGGAAATGTCAACGTCTGAGTGGTTTATTAGAATAAGAAAGTTGACAGAGAGCAAAGTCTCCATGCTAAGAGACAGGCAGAGCTGAGGACAATGTGGAAATGATGTTCAACTGCCGAAAGGGTGTGTGTGTGTGTGTGTGTGTGTGTGTGTGTGTTTGTGTATGTGGTGTGTGTCTTGCGCAGTTGGAGGGTGCATGCATGTGTTTGTGTGACAGACATATTTGCAGACACAAGCACACACACTTGCATGTACTGTACAAATTCACATGTTGCTACTTCTGTACACACAGAGGCTGTGTCATGCAGCTACTGCACTTAAATTCCATTTAAGCATTTTGAATATGTACACACAGGGACACGTGATGTCATTTAATGACAGTGGCCCTGGACACAGACAGGGACAGACAGCCTCTGGTGAGAGGACTGCAATTAGTCACAGTAGCAGGAGACTCCGAAGGAAAATCTGGAAAGTTCTCTTTGTCGTGATTTCAATCTGCATAAACAACTCTTGTCCTCCTCTTCTCCTTTAAACGTGACCCACACACACATCACAGAATTCAGAGTGGGAGCAAATACTGAGGTGATCTTCACAGTAGAGAATCATCGTTATCATGATCACAATCTCATCTTCATCATTAAGTCCCTCATGATCGTCAAACACACACCGGAGAGCAAATCCAAAAAACTCAAACCAAATATTACCACTGAAACAAACAGAAACAAACCGAAAACAAAACAAGACAAGTATGATCAGTGCAGACTAAATAGTAGAATGTTCTCCACAACTTTACAAAAATGCAAAAAAAAAAAACAATATTGTGCTTATCCTTTTATGTATTTAGCAGGAGGATGAGTAATAAATCTGCCGCCAGTGTACATTCCTCTGGGCAACATGTCAGACTAGGTAAGGTCCTCATTTGGTGCGGCTCTTTCCAGGACGGCAGTTTCAAGCTGAGGGGCTTTAGCTAATTCACCAGGCTACCAAGGAAACTAGACAACACAACAACTGCGTGGACTTAGTGTCACACACAGTCCATGATATTTATACACACAGATCGGGGTCATGTTGAGTGTGGGGATATGTATGTGTACATGTGTGTGGTGAGTGTGGGTTGGGAGGTCGTGGGCAACGCTGTGAGCTACATATCAAACTGATCCAAACTAGAAAAGCTCAACAGAAAGTAATGGCTTCCAAAGAAAACAATTTACTGCATCAGAGGATTGAAAATGTATGACAAATGTTGAAAACATTTAAAAACTGATTAAAAACAGATTCGCAAGCGCTTCACAGTAAATTACCCAGATTTCTCATTCTTATGTCACATTTAAAACTACCTCTGTTTTTGTTGCTACTAATACAGAATGTCAATAGAGAGGCTGCTTATTTGTCAGTTTTTTTTATCTTAAGTGCAAGCCATAAGCGCTGTATAAAGGGAACCCCAGATTCCTTAACTGTGTAGTCACGGTGGACTGGGATAATCATATTATCGTGGAGTATGAATCCAAAGAGGACATCCCTGGGTCTGAACCACCAGTCCCCCCTCCCAGCTCACTGGCCTTGGGATGACAGCGGAATGGAATTCAATTGCATCCTGGATTTGGTTAGAGCGTACTGTGTGTCTTGTGTATGAGTCTGTGTCTAACTGTCCATGCAAGTGTGTACATGCGTGTGCATGTCTGTAAGTGTGTGTGTGCTTTTTAGTGTGCGCACATGTGTGTGCGCATGTGCGTGATGGAATAGCTGCAGAGGAGAGTGGGCTCTCATCTGCCTCTCGACGTGTCTCTAGTAATCTTCTCAGGGGCTCATCACCCCATTAGGGACTGGGATGTACTTTGCTTAATCAACCATGTTTAGTGAAACAGTGTAAGGAGCACGGCTGGCTGGGCCGGCAGAGCAGCACTCATTCACATACTGCACTTAGGGGACGCCACAGGCTGGAAGACAGAGAGGGAGACACCAGGGGGCCCCATGTTCTCAAACAACGCTCCCCTCATGGCTGTGATGGAGATAGGAGGACAGTATGTCTGTACTGTGTAAATAATCCCACCAATCTATTACTTTATTCATTCATGGCAACGCTGATTACAACTGTACTACAAGTACTGTACCAAGACAAACGCTCGCATGAAAGCACGTATGCACACATCCACGGCAGCACCAGAACACACTCACTTGCTCAGCTGTTAAGTTGTTTCCATGGATTCAGCCATGCGTTGACTCTTTTACCCAGCTAGATCATGTGCTTACACTTTATTAATATCTTTTTGTATTCTACTTTAGTGATTTTGCCCTTCGTTCATATTACATCATTTTATTCAGAATAATTAAAAATGGTCTACTGTGCCATAAATTCATGTTTGAAAGACGCTGTTTACAACAACCGCGCAAAATAATATGCAAATATGGATTTATGGGACAGGAATTATTCGGGGGAAAATTAAGTCCTGAGACACTATCCAGAATACATTTGTCAGGCGGTTTGGAGTGTTTGAAGCATTTCATAACGTGCTTGGACACTTTCCCTTCAAGAAAAACAAACCCACCGCCCAGTCTGTCTTCTCAGCCACCATACAGATGGCTCTCTACATAGACCGGGTCTCCTCCTATCTAAGCCCTGCACAGATGGGTACATGTTCACTGTGCTGTGCTGGTGTGTTTCTCTATCCATGCCCACTGCAGTCCTAACACATCTCACACAAGCCTCTGCTCCTCCAATGCCCTTCAGTACGTCTCTCTCCAGCTCTGCTCCTCCCAAACGCACAGACCTGCTAATTAAGCTAGTCTATGTGTTCCCATGCATGGTTCCGAATGGGGCCCAGGGTAATGGATGCAGTTAACCCTGACGTGAATGTTTGGGGATTGTGCCAGAAATCATTCAGGTAATGTCTGATGGGCCAGAGATCTGAAAAGTCGTCCAGTCTCCATCCTGACCCTGAAACAGAGCAGCATTCCCACCCACGAGCCACACCGAGAGAGAGAGAGAGAGAGGGCGGAGAGACGGACAAAAGGACATCAAACAGGAAGACAAGACGCAAACCCAAACGGTCCCGCATTCCCTTTGTTCAGTCCCTTGTGTGGAGATTCTGAAAAGCAGCGATACAGCAGGGATGGCATTCTGGGTGATGCTAGTCTACCAGTCCCGGTCTGATCTGCCCATCCTTGGCCCGCCACAGTGCCTGGTCCCAGCCCCGGTCGGTGTCTGTGAGGGTCCTCATTGATATTCCACTGGGCTGTGGCGCTGGGTTCGTCGTGCCGGCCCTGACTCTTAACGGTTATTTGTTGTAGCCGTCTCCTCCTGATCTGGGGCACAAAGAGGCTCACTGTCAGGGAGAGCCTGAATGGAGCTCCCCAGTGGCAGGGCCCGGGGCCCGCTCGCTCCCACAGCCAGGCTCCCGTTCCCTTACATGGCCGGGGAACTTTCCTCTCAGCCGGCGAGGCAGCCCGGGCCTGAGGTCAGGGCACACAGACCCAGGGAGAGACAGACCCTGTCTTCCCTCTTTCTATCTTCCCTCTACTTCTCCAAGGAAACTCAGAGATATTAGAAAAATGTTAGGGTTGGTTTTAAATCAACCGGAATCATGCTGTCTTATCTCTTCTGCTGGTGTTTCTCCACCATGACATGTTAAAGCCCTTCACCATTGTTGGTAGATCTGGGTTGTAGATTGTTGGGGATTTAACCGTTACACGGTCTGATTTAAAAACACATAATAGAGCTTAAGAAACACATTAGAAATGTGTTTTTTTTCCATGATTGTTAACACAATGGGAAGGATTGTTGACATCAGCTTATTTGTATATAAACAGTCTGTATGATCACATTAAGATGGGAAGCCACTCCCACACTGCCTGCCACAGTGCCCTCTGGCATTGCTAAAATCTACCTAACACAAGCTGACTGATAGAGCTGGCCTGTAAATCAAGGAGAAGCATGTGGTTGTCTGCTGGATTCTGGCAAAGCAGAAATAAAATTGTCACACAAAGAATACTACAAGATAGTACACAGCTGAATGCAAAGTGATCAGTGAAGCGGTTCTCAGTTTTCTTGTTATTCCTTTTTCACAAAATGTCCCTTCCCTTGCACCCCTTCCAATTTTTGAGGCCGGTCTCTTGGTGTCCAGTCCCAGCTCCGTGGGTTAGACCATGTACGGAGAAGAGGGGTGCATGTCTCAGCGAGAGAGCAGAGCTGCAGTGGTGAGGTAAACAACCTCCTCTCTTTAACTCTCCCTCTCTCTCTCTAAACTGCTGGTTTCTGGAAACCCAGTCTCTTCAGTCAGCCAGGCTCCATGCCGGGGGGATGTCAGAACATTGAATGACAGTGAGAGAGGACACACGGGGCGGGTTTTGGGTCGGGAGAGTGAGTCTCGGGGGGGGGGGGGATATCAGTTGCTTAGGGGAAATGAGTTTCAGAGAAAGGGGGTTCACGGCACTCTTCTACTCACTGGCCACTGGGGTTACGCTCGCCCACACTCTTGCCCATCAGGTGACTGAAGTCGGCCAGGCCGTGGTGGTTGGCTCGGACGAGGCCGGGGCGCTGCGAGGGGTAAGGACCTCCCATGTGGCTGTTATAGTTGAGCCCCTCGTGGGTCCAGCGGGGGGGCTCCCCATAGTCCATCTGGGTGCTGGGGGCGGAGACCACCCTCCTGCGGTCGGGTGAGTCCTGTGGCGTGGCCGGGTAGTTGTACTCACCTGCAGAGTTCCTCAGGGCGGTCCTGGGTTGTCCCCCGTGGGGCTCCCGGTGGCTGGCCAGGACCAGGTAACGTGTTCGCTCCGTGTTGGGCGGCCCCACTTCTATTGGGTCTTCGTGCCGGCCCCCCCTCTCCTGCAGAAACTTGGAGCTCAGGTAGATGTCGGAGTTGGTGGGACAGGGTGTCCCCACCGAGGTCAGGAAGGTTTGACTCTGATCCCAGTCTCCGTCAGGCAGCCGCATGCTGGGTGGAGGCCGTTTCTGCTGCAGTGGGGTCGGTTCCGGAGTAGGTAGACCCGGGTCCATCTCTCCTTTAGGCCAGCCATTGGGTGTCACAAAGGGGTTGTCTGCCTGGGAATGTGATCGGGACCTCTCACTGCCGCTAGTACGGGTCACACTCATCACCGAGCCACTCCGCCCCGGACCCAGCATGTTCTGCTCCTTGTCCCCTTTGCGGCCCCTGTTGTTGGCCCCTGCCCCTCGTGTGCGGTGGCGATGGCTCATGATCCAGCAGACAACCAGGCCCGACAGCACTGCTCCTGTGGCAAAGGCTGAGACTGCAGACACGACCAGCAGGTTGACTGATACCAGACCATCTGGTTCATCAATGAAGGACTCCTGTAGCAGGCCTACAGGCACACAGACGGAAAGAGAGACAAAAAGGCAGCCAGTAAGTTAATTACTACAGGGAATAGTTCAGACAGTCTCTTATGCCGTCTGTGCTGCCCTTGCCCTTGATCATGCCCCCAATTTTCCTGAAGAATTAGCAGACCAGTTCAGCGCCCCTCTGTCTGTCTCCCTGTCTGATACCTTCTCACCACTCTCCACCCTACATGCTAGCCCCTCTGTCTGTCTCCCTGAAACCCACCTCCCCTAGAAACCACCTCCCCTGGAAACCAACACCACTGAAACCCACCTCCCTTGGAAACCAACACCCCTGAAAACCAACTCCCCTGGAAACCACCTCCCCATACCCCCCCACTGTCTCCACTTGTATCTCTGACATCATAATGTCATCCAAGACAACTACCTGTCCTCTTGATCCCCTTTCCACAGTTCTTACTAAAGCCTGCCTGCCTGTTCTTTGTCCATACGTTACACAAATTGTCAATCTCTCACTGACCCACAGCACTGTTTCCTCCATCTACAAAACTACTGCAGTTACCCCAATTTTAAAGAAGCCCTGACCAGGCGCCCCCATCCTTGATAACTTCCAAACCATCACCAACCTCCCTTTCCTTGCCAAAACTCTAGAAAGGACTATCGCCTCTGAACTCCAAACCTCCTTGCCAATGACCTATATGAGCCTCTTCATTCTGGCTTCCGTCCACTTCACAGTACAGAAACTGCAAAACTCAAAATAGTCAATGACCTCCTCAACTCTGCTGATGCTGGTGCCCACAACCTCATGATTCACCTGGACCTGAGTGCCACCTTTGATTCACCTGGACCTGAGTGCCACCTTTGATTCACCTGGACCTGAGTGCCACCTTTGATTCACCTGGACCTGAGTGCCACCTTTGATGTTTGATTCCACTGCAGTAACACAAGGTGTTCCCCTAAGCTCTGTTCTGGGCCCCTTACTCTTCATCATCAACATCAACATTCTCTCCCTTGGTCAGATCCTACGCCACTACAACCTTGAATTACAAAGATATGCTGACGTCACTCAGATCTACTGAAGCACCAAATTTCTCACAAAACCACCACTACCTGACACTGAATCCTGCCTCTCTGCAATAAAAACTTGGATGCACCAGAACTTTCTCAAACTCAAAGGTGAAAAATCACCCAGATCAGCAATGGCACCACGGTCTCTCCTTTCCTTCATGCATGAAACCTTGGTGTGATCCTGGACTCAACCCTTGGCTTTGACCAACACAAACAACAGACTTTCAAATCTGCATCTCCGCAGCATTGCAAAACTAAGGTCTTCCCTCTTCTTCTCCAAATTGTTGTTTTTTTGTGATTTCAGTACTCATTCTGAGTTCCAAAATGTGCTTATGACGCCACGATACATTTCATCCACGCTTCCCAAAAACACCATGCTGCTTAGTAGTTATGAATCTAATTTTTTATTTCAATTATATTAGCACAATTATATTTGCAAAAATATAATAGTAGCCTAATATATTTCAATTATTTCAAGGTATATTGAATAATTATTGACCAACCGTAAAAAAATGCTGTCCTTTTTCTAAAGATCGCGGCGCAAAAGATACTGATCACGCTTCACTTGTATCAGTAAAACATACGCTATATCAGGCAATAGGTGGTGTGTAAATCATTTATTCACGTAATTATTCAGAAGCTCTCAAAAATTTGACAAATTATTAATTCCGATTCTTCCATATTTAGTAATGGACAAATACGATCAGTGAGAGAAATAGATTTTTTAAGATTACGTTGAGCTTTTTTCTCAAGAGCAATTCCTGAGGGGGACACCAAAAGTAGTGCTGTAATACTGTTTTAGTTTGCGCCATCGGTTTGCTCGCTACTGTAGCTCTGCAAATTCAGCTATTGTGTGTGTGAACCCAACCAACATAAAATAAACTGACTGGATTAACCCCACGATATCTACATGCACTGAGTGTCTTTCAGATGCTTGACACGAACACAGTCACCTTGCCAGCTAGGGAACACTGCATACATTGCATCGCAAGCTTCTCATTGACTCGAATTTAAACAGCTGCAAACACTGCTTGATGTTGCTGTAGCTAGCTAGCAAATGTCAGCTAACCGCTAGCTAACAAAGTGTGACCTGTAATTCAATACAGCGAAAATGAAGATTGGTGACGGTTATAAATGTGTCCTATTGTACTGAGCAGTAGAAGTAAAGAAATGTCTAACATATCCTTTGTTTGAACAAGTTACTGAAAGTCAGCCACCAACGACATACTCCCTCAGATTACCACACACGCACTGTAGTTATTAGGGATGGGTGGATCGATACCAAAGTATCGATACTTTCGATTCTCACTTTTCTTTTTGAGAATCGATCTTCACATAAAAATATCGATACCAAGTGCTTTCTTTAACCAGTTATTATTATTATTTATTTTATCAACTCAATGTGTTTCCGGTGCTGAAAAAAAATTGTTTATAGGAACAAGTTCTGCTGTCTACTTCTGCCCCTAATATAACCTACACACAGGCACGCTGTGAAACACACTCAGTCACAGTTAAAGAACTAGGAGTTGACTAGGTTACCTGTGTACGTTAATGGCAGAACGGAAACGAAGCGTTGTTTGGGGTTATTTCACTCCAATAATCAAATGTGAAGCAACATGTGATCTTCGTAAAAAGTCTGTACGATATTTTGGCAATACTACAAATGTGTTAAAACACAAGAATCAACCACATAAAATAGCATGATGAAGTACAGCGGAGGCGATCAGAGGAGAGAACGCTGGCAAATCCCCCTAGATCTGATGACATAGTGAGTGAATTTTTTTTTTTGCAGAATATTACAGTGGGCGCATTTACATGTAAACTAATACTCTGATACACTGACTAGGGTTAATATTCCCAACTATGTAAAAGTTGATCATATTTTCAAACAATATCTGAATTCATTATATCAATTTTGAGGAAAAACTAATATGTATTGCTCAGGATTTCTAAAACAGAAAATATCTCATAAAATGTTCTCAAAGTCAAGATCTCAGTGATCTATAGGGAATACAGCTCTTATGCCAGTCATTATTTTATCACTAAAATGTCACTTATCAAATTGTGTAATGCATTTTGGAACTCTTAAACTCTTCAATAATTGCATGTAGCTACTTCTAACCATTTTAGGTTGTATGTGAGTTATACGGTCCAGAAAGTCTTAAAAACATTACATTTAGCTTGTAGAGCAGCAGAGATCACAAGAAACCTGGGAGAGATGAATGTGAAGGACCTCCAGCCAATCTCAATTGTTGAAGACAGAGGTTTTAAGGTAGGGCGGCCCAAACCTGTTCCTGAAGGTTTTCTCTTCAAACCATTTTGTGACTAACCGGGTTAAGCTTTTCAACCAGCTAATTATTAGATTCAGGTGTGCTAAATCAGTTGGAGAAAAACCAAGGACTGTAGATCTCCAGGAACAGGGTTGGGCCAGCCCTGTTTTAAGGTATTTGTAAAGTCCTTTGATTGGTACTATAAAATCCCAAGCCGCAAAACGCTTAAAAACACTAGCCCCTCTGGGTATAATTGCAGACCTGTATAAAGACTGTCAAGACATAGTAAGGGCAACTTTACAACATGCAGACAGTGTTGTTCTCACAACAGAAATTTGGATTTCCAGGCATATTTGACTGTCCTTTCTTTTCATTACAACCGGCAAATACATACACAATATTTTTAAAAGTATCAGTATCAGTATTGGTATCGGGATACTATCCTTGGTATTACTTGATATTGGATCAAAAAAAAAATCAGTGGTATTGCCCATCTCTAGTAGTGATGTAGTACCTGCATGATGTGCCACTGCTAAGGACTGGACCGAACCATTGTGAGGCAATGGGCGGGGGGTCGCTATTTTTTTTAACTTAAAAACGTGCTAGTGTTGGCTGCCTGTTAGTACGTAACCCTTGTGCCAATTTGAACACTTGCTACCTTGTTAATATCATAATGTAGATCTTCAAACAATTACAATGAGGAAATAAAGTTGTAAACACTGTTTGTGCTAAATGTGAGTAAATAAAAGCGCAGTCTGACCAGTGATCGTAAGCTTCAGGGACCACTCTAGCCGGATCACACTGGTGTGATCGTATGCGTCAAAGGGTTAAATACCCTATAGAAAAATAGCAAAAAAAGAGATTTTTTCCATTTTTAACTGCCCCCTCAGTCACTTCGTCCTGGCGCGGGGCCTGCCCCAATACATGCTTTCATCTCCTCTCATCTTGACTACTGCAATTGCCTACTCTACGTCATCATCTCATCATCCCTCCACCAGCTTGAAATGGTCCAAAACTCTGCAGCCTGTGTTCTCACCCACACTAAGTCCTGGCAGCACATCACCCCCGTCTTCCATCAGCTCCACAGGCTGCCTGTCTCTCAACGCATTACTTACAAGACTCATCTGATAACATACAAAGACCATCCGGGACTCTGAGTCAATCACCAGCTTCCAGCACCAGCACCTCAAGCCCCATCTGTTCCAAATTGCATTCCCCCAGCCCTCCCTCCGTCCCCTCCTCGGTCTCTTGTCAAAATATCCTTTATCTTATTATAACATGTCTTCTGTGTTTTTGTTATGTCTATCAGTGTGCCCTCACTTTTGTAAAGCAACTTTGGGTCCCAGAAAGGCACCTGGCAATATAAGTATAATGTGTTATTATTATGATTGGAGAACAAAGTCAATTAAAGACCTATATAAAACAACTAGACCTATTTTGTATTTAGCCATCAGTGTTCTGAAGATGGCTAAATGCATCAGTAGACAAAGATAAATTCAGAACCTCTCAGTTCAAAGAAACGTGAGAGTTTACAGTTTGACAAAGTGGCCTATTTTCCTGTGTCACAGTGGGAAGGGAAAAGGCTGTCCTGTGAAGGTATGCTGTTGGTATAACAGCTAATTGTGTTCATTACCTAAAGTGGATGGTGATTTTAATGACAGTAATAACTGTCTTCCTGATTGAGAATATCTTCCAACCCCGAAACGTTGCGGAACATTAACTCTGCAGTGGAAGAGGCCTACACGCTCTGGAATTAATACTGAGTAATTGCACACTGTATTTACACATGAATTTCACAGAGTAATTTTCTTCGAACAGTATGAGAAATTATTCACAATATGTACAAACACTGACAGCAAATCTGAAAAGAGGCCTAAGACAATATGTTACTTTTCCCCACAAAGAACATGAGAGAAGCTCCTCTGGAGGACAGAATCTATGAATTATTGAAACAGTGAAAACAGGAGAGCACAAAGCTGCTACCATGGATCAATTAAGAAAATGTCAAGAGAAAAATTTGTTCTTTGCAGTGCAAGCACCAGGGACCAATACCAATAGAAAACAAATAGCTTACTCCCAGCCAGAGGAGGGAGTGAGGAAAAAACGGAGAGTGAGAGACAGAGAGACCAAGGGAGAGAGAGAAAATAGGCCTAGAGCAACCTACTGCAATAGAGGCCCCAGACAAACACAGTAAATGCTTTCTTAAATTACTAGAAGAGCAAAGGGACGGCGATGCGTGTGTCTGGGAGAGGAGGGAGGACCAGACAAATAAAACGGGCCCCACAGGAAATGGATGGATGTCATTAATGGTTGTTGGGAGCCACTCATTCACCCCGCGGAGAAGAGAGAGAAGGAACATTCCAGAACGCAGGGAGCAGTGGTCTGCCTTAAACAAACATACTTTTATCGTCTGACAAATTTATTGTAATGGAGACAAATGGCAACAATTAGAAGCAGGTAGGAGCAACCATAGTTAATTCTAGGGTTTTGGGGCATGGCATGACAGAGTGTTATTCTCCAGACCAGTGAAATAGCAAAGGCCTACAGTACATTAAACACCACAACAGGAGGGTGGGCTTGACAGGCCACAGTGAAAAGGATTTAGTGCTAATCAAGTTGCCATCTTGGTCAATCAATGTCCTTTTGTACTCTAATTAGTGTTTTATCACTTATCCAATAGACCCTGAAGACACATGAAGGATGGAAGACTACAAGTGTTACATTGAATTAATGTTCCACACTGTTTACATGGCTTCTTCAACTACGGACGGATCATCGACAGAGGAACCGTGTCAGTGCCTAAATTTTTTTTGTGTGTCACATTAGCAATGAGCAATAATCAGTTTCCTACTATTGCTTTTGACTTTCCTTCCATTAGTCAGTCCCATGGTTCTGCTGACAAAGCACTGCCTTTCCCATTGTGTCTGTCAATTCCACTTAACACTCACTTACATATTTGTATTGAATCTGACATGTTTTCACCAGAGCTCACTCTCTCACTATCCTGAGACAGAGATAAACACATTGTCACCATCATCACAGCATATCCCTGATTTCAACTATAGGGTCAATATTCATCTTGGAGTCACTGTTAGTGTCTAGCGTCTTACAAAGAAAAAAGTTGTGTGCTCCTCAATGATTGTGGTCAGTGGCAACCAATCAGCAGAGAGAGACAGGAACAGATTGAGACAGAGAGAAAGAGAGGAATTTCCGTCTCGGGCTATGGTACTTCTGTAATTTATCAATTGTGGTTTTTGAGTTATAAAACAGTGGTAATGTATTAGTTCTTGGGTTAGGTCATTCCCAAAAAAATCACAAGCCTCTAAACAACGTTGGACCGTGGCTTCCTTAACAACGTTGGACCGTGGCTCTCTTAACAACGTTGGACCGTGGCTCTCTTAACAACGTTGGACCGTGGCTCTCTTAACAACGTTGGACCGTGGCTCTCTTAACAACGTTGGACAATGGCTCTCTTAACAACGTTGGACCATGGCTCTCTTAACAATGTTGGACCATGGCTCTCTAACAACGTTGGACCTTGGCTCTCTTAACAACGTTGGACCATGGCTGACTTAACAACGTTGGACCATGGCTCACTTAACAACGTTGGACCATGGCTCTCTTAACAACGTTGACCATGGCTCTCTTAACAATGTCCACATTTGAAATTGCTCACTTCACTTACACAGATGCGTCTTACTCTATTCCTATCAACCTTTCACATTTCCCTGAAAATGCAGGAGCAGGGTTCACGATGGCACTTCAGATTACATTCTGCACGATGCAATAATACGCTGTCGCCTCGGTGCAAGGGAGAGGTCCCGACGAGCGTCTCTGGTTCTGCTGGAGAATGCGGCAAGGAGGGCTGCCCTTTCCTGGTAATGAGACTGAACCACCATTGAAATGCATCGTCCAATCTGGAGCAGCACCATTCCCTTCCCATTCAGACCCAATGCGTCTTTCTCCTTCTCCTCACAGAGAGACGATGCACATGGCAGTCTGAAAGGCCCAGGCCATTAGTGAATGTCGCCTTTGGAGCCACTCTGCTTTGTGGCCGTGGCTGGGGGAGACAAAGCAGCTGGAGTAAGGAGGGGGGAGGAGAGAGGAGGGGGGCAGGTCTCCCTGTCCCACCGGGCTGACAGCAATCCTATCCTGGTTGACTCACTTATTAAACCTTAATGGAAGCCGCCCTGATTGTCAGCCTGACAAATACTAAGCACGTCTCGGGCTTGCAGCTCCAATTACAGGAGAACAGTGGCAGAGGCAAGAGCAGTCTAGTTAGAGCTGTGGAGGAATGAGCCAAGATGGAGCCACGGAGGCCTACTGACTATATTCCATGTGTTTGGGTTCCTATCTGTGTGTCTTTACCATGGCAGCAGGCTCTGTTTTCTGTGGTGCCGTTGATCTCCTTGATGTCCATCCACCCTGTATTCCCTGGCCTTTCCTGACCTCCTCTTTTTCATCTTCACTCCTTTCTGCATCTCCAGGGATACCCCTCAGATTTTTTCGCCCCATTTGTCTACCCTCCATCTTTTTCCTTTCTTTACCCCCCCCTCCCCCCACACCACCACGGCCCATGGAACCTGGCCCCGAGAAGGCCAGACAAATGAAAAGCCACAGTGGCTGCGGCTCTTGGTTAAAAGATCCCGTTCATTAAAACACTGGCAGCGTATGGATTTGCTCTGCCCGTGCTTGCAAATTGGCAGGACTTTCAGTGGTGGGGTTATTGATTTTCCAGCCCAACCCAGTGTCAGTGAGGCCGGCTACGCGGTGACTGCTGGGAACATGCCGTTATTAACAGTGATGTCGGCTGCTGGGGGACAGGGAACTACCGTACCGGAGAGTGGGCTGACTCACACATGAAACACTTCCTAGCTTGAAACCGCAGAACAACAACAGCAGCTCATTCACAATGGACACGCGGTTGACGCCAACACATCTGAGCTTGAGTGAGATACGCATTATTGGTGTATTCAGGAATTATCTGAGGGTCTTCGATGTAGAAATGAGGTATTCTCTCAGTGTCTTCGGTATGTACTATGGGTGCGTACGTGCCAGGCCATGTGTCAACTGTAAATGGGCGTGATTTTGTGTAGGTGTGAATGTGTGTCTGTACAGTGTGTGTGTGTCTGTGTGTGTGTGTGTATATATATATATATACAGTACGTGCGAAAGTGTATGTTGGTGTGTATACAGTACATGTCCGTGTGTATATACGTGTGTGTGTAAATGTAATACATGAGAATAAGGGAATATATGCCCTGCCTGCGCTCACGGCTCAGTGATTTAGCTCATTATCCTCTCTCTCTCCCTATCTCGTTCTTCCATTCTTCTCTGTTAAAAGAAAGACTGCGGAATCTATCGTACCCGCTTTTTGCTCTCGTTTTTCCTCTCTCGCTTCATCTGTTGAAGGACTGGAGGCCCTATCTAAGCCTCTCTCGCTCCTTCTCGCCCACCCCCACATCTCTCTTTCTCTCTCTCTAGTGTGGCTTCCCTCCCTCCAGTTAGTGGTGTAGGATGGAGGTGCAGACAACGTGGAGTTCCAGAGCCTAAGCCTAGCTCCGTAATACGTTTCTGTGTTTATTCATGTGGCTGATGGCATTTATAGTTTCTATAGTTCCTGCATTTTGTCAGGGCAGAGAGGTGAATGAGTGGGTAGGCGGTTGTGGAACCATATAAGGGCAGGTCTACGGTGCCTCTACTGATCAATATGGTAAAAGACTCTACCAGCATGGATGAAATGTTTTTTCAATTATAATCCCATTACATTTTCACAAAAATCTGCTAATAGAATCACGTTTTAGGCGTCCTATTAGGACAGAGTCACATGTTACAGGCTCAGGCTAAAGGTTTCTAATTCCATGATAATTGCATCCACACAGTGCACCTACATGGCCACTGGAGTAATGATGGAGAGCGGTTGGTTAAAATAATGGCATGTGTTAAATGAATAACCATCGGAGGAAGCTGACTGCCACTCATGCTGTGCACATTTGTTGAAAGGCAAACCGTTGGTCAGTTAAGCGGTTCCTTTGTGTTTTTAAACACCTTTATTCACACACCAGATAAAGTATGTTTCACTGTAGTTTGGCTTCAATTAGTGGGCCTATATTTTGAGACCTTGCTATTATTATCATGCAAACCTTTAGGAACAACTTTAGGAATAACAAGGTTGTTAAGATTTTCAACTGCACATTTTCAGATTTACCAGCTGGACTGTGGACTCTAGAAGGCACTGTGCTGGAAAAAAAAATAAATACAAAAAATTATATATATATATATATATATATATATATATATATATATACAGGTGCTGGTCATAAAATAAGAATATCATCAAAAAGTTGATTTATTTCAGTAATTCCATTCAAAAAGTGAAACTTGTATAATGTATACATTCATTCCACACAGACTGATATATTTCAAGTGTTTATTTCTTTTAATTTTGATGATTATAACTAATGAAAACCCCAAATTCAGTATCTCAGAAAATTTGAATATTACTTAAGACCAATAACAAAAAAGGATTTTTAGAAATGTTGGTCAACTGAAAAGTATGAACATGAAAAGTATGAGCATGTACAGCACTCAATGCTTAGTTGGGGCTCCTTTTGCCTGAAGTACTGCAAGCAATGCGGCGTGGCATGGAGTCGATCAGTCTGTGGCACTGCTCAGGTGTTATGAGAGCCCAGGTTGCTTTGATAGTGGCCTTCAGCTCTTCTGCATTGTTGGGTCTGGCGTATCGCATCTTCCTCTTCACAATACCCCATAGATTTTCTATAGGGTTAAGGTCAGGCGAGTTTGCAGGCCAATTAAGAACAGGGATACCATAGTCCTTAAACCAGGTACTGGTAGCTTTGGCACTGTGTGCAGGTGCCAAGTCCTGTTGGAAAATGAAATCTGCTTTTCCATAAAGTTGGTCAGCAGCAGGAAGCATGAAGTGCTCTAAAACTTCCTGGTAGACGGCTGCATTGACCTTGGACCTCAGAAAACACAGTGGACCAACACCAGCAGATGACATGGCACCCCAAACCATCACTGACTGTGGAAACTTTACACTGGACTTCAAGCAACGTGGATTCTGTGCCTCTCCTCTCTTCCTCC